>PVJH01019533.1:0-42513 GCA_004026705.1 Nesogale talazaci
AAGTTGCTTCCCTGAGTGCCCTGAGTTCTTTAATCCATTCATCTCTTGATGGAAATTTAGGATCTTTTCACTTCTTTGTGATTGTGAACTGTGCAGTGAAGAACATTGGAGCACAGATGTCAGGTTGGGTTCTGTTTCTTATTTCTTCTGGATATATGCTCAGTAGTAGAATTGCTTGGTTGTAAGGTAGCTCTGTTTTCATTGGTTTTAGGTATCACCATATCACTTTCCACAGCAGCTGTATGTATCTATAAGACCACCAGTGTCTTATAGAGTTCCTATCTATAGGAATGAGAGTTCCTATCTCACCACATCCCCTCCAACATTATTTGCTTGCTGATTTTTTACATTAGACTATCTTTGTGGGGATTAGGTGGTATCTCATTGTTGTTCTAATTTGCACTTCCCAATGGCTAATGATCCAGAACGTTTTCTCATATGTTTAGTGGCCATTCAGGCTTTCTTCCTTGTGAGCCTTTTCTTAAAAATAAATAAATAAATAAAATGTAATCTCTTATTTGATCTCCCTTTTGATCCATTTTAAATTTGATCTAGTTCTTAATGTCTTCTGTTCTCTTTTGATTGAGGTTTTACTTTGTCCTTTTTGTTGGCTTCTGTTATTGTTGTTTTGTATGTTTTTTTACATATGAAATCCAGGTTGTGTTAGTCCAGGTAGACTAGTGAAACATATTCATAGAAACATGTACATGTGTATAAGAAAGAGGTCTATATATCAAAGCAATTGAATATTGAGAAAGCATCCCAGCTCAGTCTAGATCAAGTTCATAAGTTCGATATTAGTCCATAGATCTGATACCCATCTATAAATTCCTCTTCAGACTCAGAAAACACATGTGATGATGCCAAATGCAGTGGCATTGTAAGCATCTCAGTGCTGGTAAGGGCCTCCATATGGTTCCTTCATCTCCAAAATTCTGACTGCCTCATTCATAGCTTCATATGACTTCTCCTCAGAAATATCTCAAAGGGAGTGAACTGAGAGAGATAGGATCTCCTCTTTCAAAGGATGAAATACAGGAGCTCCCAGAATCTTTAGGGGAAGGGCATGCCCACACAGAAGTCTCATTGTCTTTGACCTGATTGACAGACTAGACTCCACCTCTTTACTCTTAATCCTCTCAAGTTCCAAATTGACACTGGATTGTGTAACTACCACACAGAATAAGTAAATCTATAGACAGAAACTAGAATAATGGTTTCTTGAGGGAACCAGAGGAGGTTGGGGGGAAATGAGGAACTAATAAACATGAGTACAAGAAAAAAAAAGAAAATGTTCTAAAATTGTGGTGATGATTATACAGTTCTTTTTAATATGATTGAACAATTGAATCATATGCTATGTGAATTATATGACAATAAACTTAAAAACAAATAAAGAGAAAGAGTGATATATTGCAATCTCCTACAATTATTATAGTATTGCATATTTGTCTCAACTATCTAATAGTTTGATTAATGTTTTTAAGATCTTTCATATAATATTTCTTCTTGTTTAATAGTGATTATAACATATCTTTTGAGATATTGGTGAAGGTTTATTCCAACAAATTTATGACAGTTTTAGAGGTCTTTTGGTTGTCTTTTCTTCTTTTGTTATTCCGATCACATGAAAGCTGTCCTAGATGGTGTCATAATTAATTCTTAGGTTTTATTTTTCTGCTTGTTCCTCTGACAGATGAGTATTGAGATATTTGTCTAAGTATCACTAATTTTGTCTTCTGTGAATTCAGTTTTACTCCTTGTCTTTTCAATACATTATCTATTTCCATAAATTTAGCATTAATCTTCTATTTTCTGCTTTTGTATGCTTTGTAATTTTCCTTTTTGCTGATTTGTTCTTATTTTTTCCCTTTTCTTAGAGCTTTATCTGTATTTTCCTTGATATTTGTCTGCAGTTTCCTTGATCTGTCTTTCAATTCATGAATGTACCTAAATATAATTCTCTTGAATCTCTTATCGGGTCATGTCATTAGCATTACTTCCTCCATATTTTCCAGCCATACATTTATTTCACCTTTAAGATGCCTTATTCTGGTTTTGCTTTGCTTTGTTTTGTGTGTTTGTGTGTGTATGTAATTTGAACGTGTTTGTTGTCTTCAAGGCATTACAGTATTACTGCATTAATCTTTCAGTTGTATGCTTGTCTCTACAAAGCAGTGAATTATTTAACATGACTCTTGTAGCCAATACCTTTGTTACTCCCATCAAGCAACCTTTGTTTTCCAGGTTGGTTTGAGTAAGAAGGTGGGCGGTATATGATTGGATCATATAACTCAGCTGTGAATGATTGTTGACCAGGCTAACGATGACTGCTATCCTTCTGGGTGTGGAATGAGCCATTTCTGAAACAGGAAGTTGGAGTCTCACTACCACCATCAAAATCCATGCGTGTGTCCTTTACACCCAGAGATTCCTGTACAGAGATCCTCCTCGTTCCAGGAGACAATTCTGACACCAGAAAAGCAGAAGTAGCAAGCAGCAAAATCAAGAGTTGGAAAATGGGTCTTCCTAGTCACAGATCAAGTAAAGCTGGGTGCTTCCGGGTAGGAGTCTGGCTTATGGAGTAGAGTGCTGTGACAGTCATGTGCTTATGTTAATTTTGTGATTGAAATGTAGGGGTGGAATCTAGCCTGTTAATCTGGAGAAAGCCATTGAGTCGCCAATGAGGCCTCTATGTGGACATGGCTTTCTCCTGAGACTTCTGGGAAATCTCGCAATATTTCCCTCGTGAAGATGAGAAGCTATCTTCCTCGGTTGTTGGGAGTTAGTCTCAGAGACGATTAATCACAGACAAGATGGCAGCATCCGACAAGCTGGAGGAGCCAGCAGAGAGACCACACAGCTTTGCCCTGATGGAGCCAGACCTCTGAAGCTGGGGCGGCCACATGGAGACCTCTGCCAGCGATGAGTTGCTTCTGCTGTTGATGGACCCTGAGTCCTGGAAGCGAGGAGCCATGTGGAGACCCCTGCCAGTGCCAGGATTCTGCACCCACTGACCTGTGACTTCGTGAGTCAAAAGAAGACTTTTTAGACTGATTTCGGGCCTATGGGTTAAAATCGGACTTAAAACTTTGAACTGGACTAGGCTCAATGTCCTGTTCCCCTTGTATATAAACCTTTCCCTTATATCTACATGCGTGTTTATGAAATTTGTTTCTCTAGTCTACCCGGACTAACACAAGTGCCTTTGGGAATTTAACTGGGGAGTTGAGCTTGTGCACTCACAGAACTGGAGACAAAAACCTTTGCGTTGAGGATTACAGTGCAGCTGTGTGATCTTTGGCCACTTATTGGCAGCCTTGGGAGCTTTGTGATGTTGCCTGAGCAGGGCAGAGGTCTGGGGACCTCTTAGGCTGGGACCTAAGAGAGGTCTGCCTATGGTAAACTGACCATATTTTAAGGGGACATCACTGACCAGGGGCAGGGTGGAGTGCGGGTCTTGATTAAAAATTTGGTCTAGATGGAGCAACAAAAATTTTCATGGAATGCAAAAATAGTATTGTAATATATTCATTTTAATTTTAAAATGCTGTGGGATATTGTTAAATTGTTCAAAAGTGGGACGTCTGGTCACCTTAACCTACGGTCATGTCAATGAAGACACTGTCCTGACTGAACAATTAACTGCTATTTTCCACAATAAACCCCATAATCATTTGCTGATTCTTGAAGCTGGAACTGAAGGTCTTTAACTAAAGCTTATGGTGGTACTACATATCCTTTGGTCATTTATTGTCAACCCAAAAGACTTTGTAACAATTTTACAAAATTGAGCAACAAAGACACCAGGTCAAGGGATTGAGAGCCAGAAAGAGGCCTGCCTGTGGACATGACAAAGGAAAAAACTATCCTGACTGAAACCTGTTAACTTCCCAGGTAGATTGTGCCAAGCAGGATAATAGGAAGATGTGGGAGGAGTTTAATCAGGTCACAGTGTGATTAGAGAACTACCAAAATAAATAAAGACAGCTGACATCCCATCTCCCTCTTGCTCCCTGGTGTGGATCAGTGTACTTCTTCTTTAGCTAGTTCTCTGCTTCGACCTATGTGCCAACCCATGGATCATGTTGCTAGAGCTTGAGTCTCCTTCGAGAACTGCTTGCCAAGCTACTGGTCCATACAGTGCTTGAGCTTGAGAAATCGCTTGAGTTTGCCATGCTTGGGTTCATGATCCCGTGGGTGCCTGCTTTGCTAAGGTGCTGGATTTACTGACTGTTGCAGATCCACCCTGCTCTTTATTTCCTAGACTTTGGTCCCAACACCCCAAGTGAATTGAAGGACTTTAGTATATTGACAGTTCCATGAGAGTGAGTTGAACTGAGCCCTCTATACTTCTGTGCAGACTAATTAGCTATTAAATTCCTTCTTGCTGTACAAATCTATCTATCTATCTATCTATCTATCTATCTATCTATCCATCTATCTAATCATGTGTCCTGGTTTTGTTTCTCTAAAGAACCCTGCCTAACACACCTAATAAACGGCATAATAATGAGCATTTCTTGTGAGCTCCATGTGGCCATGGGGATGAACTATCAAACAGCTGAAAAATAGAAATGCAAAGGGAGAAAGAGCAATAAATGTAGAGATTGCTTTGGGAGAGAGAGTAGTTGTCTTTATCCTGATTGTGTTTCTTGTTTGAGCATATCCAGACAACAGGGCAGGCATATAACTCTTAGTAATACTGAGTGCTCACCATCAGTCCTCAAGTGAATTTGGTAGTGAGTGGGAATGTGAATCTTTCATCACTGATTTTGCAGAGCAACTGTAGGTGTTGGTTGCTGTCTGTTGTCAATTCAGTTATATAAAGCAAAATTTAAATGTAAACCAAATGTAGAATATAAAAACAAGATTTCAATGTAAACAAAATATGGAATGTTAAAAACAAGACTACATCCAAGACAGGTGACTGACTAGGTAAACAATATAAAGACCGATGTAAGACAGATGTACAACCACAGCCCTGGCTGTAAGTGCTCCACTGCAATCTGAGTTCATGTACGAAAAACTTCTGCTTGCTACTGGTAAGCTTTCATATTTGTGATGTCTATTGCCTTGTTTACTGGTTGCAGTGGATGTTCTTTTTCATGTCATTTCTGCTTGTATACTTAAGTCTAAGTAGCTTCTAAACAACACATTTAGCTTGTAGTAGTTTTGGTCCCCACCCCCCCCCATCTGCTATGCTTTGTCTTTTGCATGTGGCATCTAGATCATCTACATTTAAAGTTATTGAAAATGAAATGTCTACCTCACTCATTTTGCAATTTGTATTTTGAAAGTTATGTATGTTTTTTAACTCTGATTTTGATGTTTTCATTTGTATTTGGTTGTTCTCTTATGGTGAGCTTTTTCAGGCTAGCTTTACCGCTCCCCACCTTTCAATATTTTGAAATTGCAATTTGGATGAAGGTCTACAAGAGCAGATCATCGGTGTAACATTGAATAATTTATACATGTTTTGTTTCAGTGCATCTCTTTCAATCCCGTCAAAGCACCACCCTGGCCCCACTTCCTTCTAGGGCTTCCTGGTTTTCAGTCCTCCTTTCCCCCCCTAACCCTCTCTTTTTGGATAAATTCTGAACTTTTCACCTTAAATGGTTGATTATTTTAGCATGGGGGTGAGTTCAGTTCTAATCTCGATGGATGACTAAGGGCTATATTCTTGGGTTCCCACCCTGCCCCCAACCCCTAGTTTCTTTTGTGATCTTTGCTTGGAAAAATTTTTGAGATTTTTAAAATATTTCATCCCAATGCCTTTTTCATGAATAGTTTCTGCCAACATAGAAGAACTTAATTTTACTGGTTCCCTTTTTAAAGTACATTTTTGCCTTTCCTGTGCTTCACTCATGATTCTTGTTTTTGATTTTGGAAACTTTAATTATAATACACAGTAGTGGTGACTTTCTTTTGGGATATGCCTGGCTTGGAATTAATTCAGTTTTTTAAATGGAGATCTTCTCACCTATAATGTTGTTAGGGGAACTTTCTTCTGGCAACCTTCACATCAATCATCAAGATCTCTGTTTTCTGTTTTTGTATCATTTTTAAATCTTCATTTAGTTTGTCACTTTGTTCTTGTGGTATTTTCCTAATTTTTGAGTTGTTTTTTTTTTTTTGGGGGGGGACGGTTATCTATACTTTGTTGTTATTCCTTTCAGTCTTCTGAATTCCTTATCAGGTAGTTCCAGGGTCTTCTTTGTTCTTGAGATTGATCTTCTGGTCACTCCTATCTTACTTATTTGTGTGATCTGAAGTCGTCTGTCATCCCCAAGACATTCTGGTGATGTTGTATTTGTCTGAATTTATGAATTCACACTGGCAAGACCTTAGTGACTCAACCCCTGCCTTCTGGAGGATGTAATTCAGAATGTGATGATGAGCACATCTCTCTCTTTGTTGTTTAGGAGAACAGTCAAGTTCATGTGAACAAACACAGCGAGGGTTGATTTTACAGGTGTTTTTAGTCATCAATGATCAGGTGGTGGAAGAGTGGCTGGTGGCCCTTGCGCAGTAGATGAGGCTGTTGTAAGTATGGATGTGGCTGAACTGTGTGAGCAATGCAGTAGTCTCATATCAGATGAGAGGGGAGGGGAGATGAGAAACTAAAAAAAAAAGCAGCAGAAAGCAAGAAAACACCAATAATAATACCTACAAAGGAGGAAGGGCTAGAAAAAGAAAATCAAATGTAAAAGAGAAGAGAATTAAAAGTAGCAGTAAGAAAAGAAACTAGTTAAGAAAATATTAAGAAAGGGGGGGATTAGATAGAATAAGAGAAAGATAGACAGAGGAAAAAGAAGAAAATGAAAGGATTTTGGATAACCTAGAGGAAGGACCAAACATAAGGTGACTGGATATCCTGCTTTTTAACAATTTGTTCCACATCCCACAGTGCTTTAAAATTAAATAAATATATTACAATGCTATTTTTTGCATTCTTTGAAAAGTTTTTTGCTCTATATAGACCAAATTTTTAATCAAGAACCCTCCCCTCCTCACCCCCACCCCTCTGGCCATTGGTGTCCCACTTAAAATCTGGTCATTTTATTGACATAAAGGAGAAAATGGGGGAGGGGTGGGCAAAGCACCTGCTGTGTATTGGCATTCTCTGCCAGCCAAAAAGCTCACAGAGAGTAGGAGGAGTGGGGACAGCTGTCCTCAATGGAATGGCTGTTGTTTGAGGCCAGGACACCTGTTCTGGAAGCACTTTGTATCAGGTCAGATAGCAGCTAAGGTCAAGACTCTTCTTCTCAGAACAAATTATTTTAGACACAAAAGGCAACTGGGGGTGGGCAGCTGCCTATGGAAGGACTTCTTTCCTTTCCATGGGTGGCCAGAAACCCAATATTACATATGCTGCTATTTGATGATGGGGTATATGTCTTACAGAAGTCACTTAACTGGGAAACACTTAACTGGAAACACTTAACACTTAATTGTTAGATCATGTGTTATTCAATTGTTTTAGGCATGGCCAAATCACATTCCACAATGTTTGTTCATATTAACAAGGTGGCAGACAGTGTTTAAGAGATCCAATCTCTCCACACCTCCTCTTTAATTTTTAAAATTCAGCTTATCATTGTGGGTGTAAGATGATATCTCATCATTGTTTTGATTTGCACTTCTCAGATGGCTAGCACTTGTGAGCATTTCCTCCTGTGTTAGCCAGTCAAGGGTCCTCTTTCCTGGATTGTCCATTCATGTCCTTTGCCCAACTTTTAATTGGGTTGTCCTTTTCGTATTGAGGTGTGGTCTGTAGATTTTAATCATTTGTCCTTTGTGTGTTATGTCATGACTAGAGATTTTTTTTCCCAATCAGTGGGCTTCTTCTGACGCTTTTGATGAAGTCCTTTGTTGTGTATAAGTTTTATTGTTATTTTTAGTAGATCCCAGTCATCCATGTGTCTTCCACTGTATGCTTCCCTTATTTTCTTGGTAATTCCATGTATCCCATACAACATGGTCCTTTGACCTGTCCCAATTTTCTCATTGATGATCCTCATAACTCGGGGGGGGGGGGGTTACATTTAGGTCCCTAATCCATCTTTAGGTCCCTAATCCATCTTTTTTTTACATGGGGTAAGTTATGGGTCCTGTTTTTTTTCACATACCGATGGAGATTTGAGTTTCCCAGCATCATTCATTGAAAAGGATGTCTTTTTATAATTTAATGTGGGTTTTTTGTTGTTGTTGTTTTTGGTTTTTTGGGGGGGGCATCACTGCTCTCCGGTGGTGGGAGTAGGAGGCCCAGCCCCACTGCTGGAATTGAACCTCCGTCCCAGTGGGCCGCAGTACCGCGCACAACCACTACGCCACTGGGGCTCAGCCCTAATGTGGGTTTTTTTTTTAACCTTTGTTGAAACCCAGTTGTCTGTAGTGGGATACTTTTGTTTCTGAGTTTTCTACCCATTTCTATCTAGCATTATACCAATACCAGGCTGTTTTGACTATTGTAGCTATGTGATATATTTTGAGGTATAACAGTGTAAGACTTCTTACTTTGTTTTCTTTTAGAGAAGGTCTTTGCTTATCATCTCCATATGAAGTTGGTGATTCGTTTTGCCATTTCTTTAAAGAATGACATTGGAATTTGGATCACATTTGTGTAAGATATGTAGATTGCTTGAGGTAGTATTAACTTTGGATAAAAAAAATATTGATGACAAAAGCTTCCTTTCAATATTTTATATATACCGTTCTATTGTCTTGTGGCCTTTAAAGCTTTGGGTTCTTATGAAAGGTGCTTGGTGTGTTATATTGTTTTTCTCTTTGCTGTCAGAATTCTCTTCTTGTTTGAGATGTGAAAGAATTTTATTACAGTATTCCATAGAGTTCATCGATTTCCCTTTTAGTTGGGGTTTATATAGCTTCTTATATTTGTAGACTTAATTTTTTGTCAGATAAAGGAAATACTCTTGGAAAATCATTGCTGTGCCTTTATTGTTATTTGGGATTTCAATAATTCTTTTACTAGGTTTCTTAATTGAGTCCTATATTCCTTTTTGAGTCTGATTTTTTTGTTCTTTTTTTTTTTCATGAGACTTTATAACTATATTTGATCTTCTACTTTATTTATTCTGGCCTCCATTTATTCAGCCCTATTGTTGGGTACTGTACTTAGCTTGCTTTTTCTAATTCACGTGTATTCTTCAATTTCTGGGAGTTCTCTTTGCTTTTGTTATTTTTATGAATTTAGTTTTAACATTGAGCCTATAATTTTGTTCCTCCATTTGTTTCCTGATCTCTGTTACTTTGTTTTCTGATTTGATTTTTTCTTTTATTTTAAGTATATTTGGTCTCATAGTCTGAAAATAATTCTTTGCAATATTCTGACCCTTCACAGGAAAAAGTTCTCACATTGTGCTTTTTGACAGGTTCTCTTTTTACCTTGAGATTTTGTGTTTCACTTATTTTGCTGTTACTGTTGAATTTGAGCCATTTCTTTTCTTCTTTAAAATGTTAATTCTTGTTTACGTTGGGATTTTTTTTCTGTTTGCGCTTCGTGGTGCAGGGGCCAAATGTCTAGCTGTCTACTGGAAAACTGGAACTGACATCCCAAACTGCTCTCACTCCCTGGGCACCCCAGAGAAGCTCGACTCAGACGCACTCCCTGTTAGTATTAACTCAGAAGCAGCAGTTCTTCTGAGAAACGCTAGAGTGTAGTGTTTTTCTTAGGTAATTAATTGCTCCTTCAGTGTCTCATCACTGAAATTCAATGCACAGGAGGGGAGGTTTAGCTGTTCAGTGATGCTGCCTGACATAAATGGTGGGGCTCCCCCTTTCCTCTGGTGATGTTGGGGAGCTCTCTGTCTTCCCCCTGAGGCCCCCTTCTTCAGCTCACCTACAGTGTTCTGCGATGGACCATTTTCCCTCTGCATCAAGCTGAGCTCTTCCCTCGATGTTCCTCCTGCTCCTCTTTCTCAGCTGTCTCACAGCCCAGTGAGATTTGACAGCACTCTCCTGCAGTGCCACTGTCTCCCTTTACCACCTCCCAATTGCACAATCCACAATCTCCCACAGCCAGTTTGCGCTGCTTAAAAAAAAAAAAAATCAGGTTACAGCGTCCTCGGATTAGTTCCTTTCCTTTGTTCCGTTTGTCATGTGACCCAGTCACATCTCAGTATGGCTGCCATTAAAAAGCCTGACGTGAGGAGCAGGTTCTACCAGCTTTTGTGCCGGCCACTCCTCTCCCCGCTCCTCCTGGCTTGCCCTGACTCTGCAGTCCCCCAGCGGCTCTCCAGACATATAACCACTTTGCAGAGGCCCTCATATCAGGGGCCTCTGTTTATTAAAGTGGTTTTATATCTCAGTCAATGTGTGTTCACATTCATTGTTTAGTGGGTCAGTCGCTCGGCAAAGGAGGACGTACAGGCGCGGAGTAAGACGGAGCCTTCGTTCTCTTTACCATCTCTTTCTGCAAATGGTTTTGAAGGAGGGAGGGAAACCAGACACCCTTACCAATTTAGCAGTCATCCAAAGGAACTAGACAGGCAAGCGCAACAGCTAAGAATCACAGAATGGCTAGAAACAGCATCCCGTGTTCCACATCCTCTTTTGGTCTGCCCTAAACCTTGGAGGCGACCTGTGGATGTACTGCTTGGCCATTGTTGGACGGTCTTCAGCAAACGTTGACACCTACAAGGGGGTCTCAGGAATATTGTTTGAGCATTTCCTTGGGTCACCTTCCTTGGGAATAGGTACACATAGACATCTCTTCCATTCAGATGGCCAAGTAGTTGTCTTCCAAATTTACTAGTACAGATGAGTAGGGGTTTCGTCAGTTTTTGAAACATGCTGAGCTGTTCAACTGATGACTCTGCATTCTTTCCTTAGAATACTGAAATTCAGTATGTCATAGGCAACTGTCTAACTTTTAAATCAAGAGACAATGTAAGAAGTAATCCTTAGTAAAATTGAATATTTTCCTGTGTTCAGTTAAAATAAATGTAAGTAAATATTTGATGTCTTCTCCACACTCTCTAGTGTATTTGGAAGCCACTCATCTGGAGTGGTAGTTCTCACGCAGTGATGGCAGTGGTGCTACACCAGCCCCTCCTTTGTTACAGTAATTCCTTAGAGAAAGGAACAATGTACACGAGTGCAATGCAATGAGTTATTTAATGTGGGAATGAGAGTGGTTTTCCTTCTTCCTAAGTACCCAGCCAAGGTCAGACATGCCCCCACCTGACAACATCATTCTTTTTTATAAATGGTAAGTCAAAAGTATTGCTACAAAGTCTTGGAAAGGTTTGTTGCCTTCTCTATCTTTTAATAGCTAGGCACCATCGCTTTTTCACCATATTTGTACCCACTTTATCTTCAGTGATCAAGTAGGGAAGGTGAGGATCATGGAATGCCAAGTTAATAGAATAAAGTTTTCTTACATTGAAGGAGTACTTGAGTGAAGGTCCAATGTCCATCTGCTACCATAGTGCTAAACCTATCAATATATGTACATAGATCTATTTCCCCATCATTCATATATAAATATACTTACATATATACATGCCTGTATTTAGACCTTTATAACTGCCCTTTGCCACCTAGTGCTTTCTTCTATTTCCTTTTACTTTCCCTTTGTCCCACTATCATGTTCAGCCTTCATTTGGGTTTCAGAAATTCCTCTCAGGAACATTGCCCTTGATCAAGCCCTTCCCACAGGTTTGATCAGGATTCCTAGACCCTCCTCACCCACAATTTTAGATCACCAGTTGCCTTTTCCCTGGGTTTATTAACATCCATCTCCTTTCCCCCACCTCCCCCTCTTCCATGTCCCCCCAGAACTCTCCTGTTGTTTGCACACCAATCCGTCATTATGAGGTGTCAATAGGATCAGGTATCAGGCATCAAAAATCCAGGAGAAAAAAAATCATATCATTGTGAATGAGGAGAAGTGAGGAGGGGAGAGCCCAAGCCCATCTGTAGGCAACTAGACATCCCCTTACAGAAGGGTTGTGGGGACAAGTCAGTCAGGGTGCAGTGTAACACCAACATACAACTTTCCTCTAGCTCTTTGATGTTTCTCCCATACACACACTATCATGACCCCAAGTTTACCTTGCAAATCTGGCTAGACCAGAGCATATACTTGGGTACAGATGAAAACTGGAAACCTGGGGAATTCAGGACAGACAAACCTGTCAAGATCAATACTGAGAGGGTACCAGGAGGGTAAGGGTAAAGTGGGGTTGAAAAGGGGAACTGATCACAAGGATCTACCTATAACCTCCTCCAAGGGGGACAGATAATAGAGTAGTGGGTGAAGGGAGATATTAGACAGTGTGAGACAAGGAAAAATAATAATAATTGATAAATTACCAAAGGTTCATGAGAGAGGGAGGGAGGGGTAAAAATGAGAGGCGGGTACCAAGAGCTCAAGTAGAAAGAAAATGTTTTAAAACTGATAATGGCAACAAATGCACAATGGACAGATATATGGATTGTGATTAGAGCTGTATGAACCCCCAATAAAATGATTTAAAGAACAATTTTTTTTAAAAAAGGACCATGGTAATGGGACAAGAGGAAAGTAAAAAGAAATAGAAGAAAGCTATAGGTGGCAAAGGGCATTTATAAAGGTCTAAATACAGGCTTACATATGTAAATATATTTATATATGATGATGGGGAAATAGATCTATGTACATATATTTATAGGTTTAGTATTAAGGTAACAGATGGACATTGGGCCTCCACTCAAGTACTCCCTCAATGCAAGAAAACGGTATTCCATTAACTTGGCATTCCATGATACTCACCTTCCCGATATAATCACTGAAGACAAAGTGAGTGCATAAGCAAATGTGGTAAAGAAAACTCATGGTGTCTGGCTCTCAAAAGATATTGCATCTTGGTTCTTAAAGCTCTGAAGATAAACAAGTGGCCATCTAGCTGAGAAGCAACAGAGCCCATGTGAAAGAAACACCCCTGTCTGTGTGATCCTGAGATGTTGATTAGATCAGGTATCAGGCATCAAAGATCATGTATCTTTGGGTTATTGGGTATCTCCTTACAGAAGGGTAATGGGGAGGAGATGAGCCAGTCAGAGTGCAGTGCAGCAATGATGAAACATACAACTTTCTTCTAGTTCTTAAATGCTTCCTCCACCCACATTCACACCCACCCACACTCACACTCACTCACACACCCACTATCATGATCCCAATCCTACCTTACAAATCTGGCTAGACTGGTACAGATAGGAACTGGAAACACAGGAATCCAGAACAGATGAACTCATCAGGTGAGAGTGGTGATACGAGGAGGGTGAAGGGATGGTGGGGTAGAAAGGGGAAACCAATCACAAGGATCTACATATAACCCCCTCCCTGGGGGGCAGACAACAGAAAAGTGGGTGAAGGGAGACATTAGACAGTGTAAGTGTAAGACATGCCAAGATAATAATAAATGATAAATTATCAAGGGTTCGTGAGGGAGGAGGGGGGAAATCTGATATCCAGGACTCAAGTATAAATCAAATGTTTTGAGAATGATGATGGTAGCAAATGTACAGATGTGCTTGACACAATGGATGTAAGTATGGATTATGATAAGAGTTATATGAACTTCCAATAGAATTATTTTTTTAATCATAGAAACCTGTATGAAACAAAGTAGCTTCACATTTTGATGTTATTTCTCAACATATCCTCAACTTCAGTCTGCTCACTTATGAAGGTGGTGTTTCCATCTCTCTAGCACTAACCCCCCCCCCCAAAAAAAAGGATTCTGTGTTTTAATTTACACCATGTCAAAACGGCAGCCTTGGCATCCTCTAGGAACTCAAATCACCTTTCTTGTAAACACTCTTTAGTTTTGGGAATAGACATTTGAAGGGGTAATATTAGGGCTGAAAGGTGGGTGGTGTAAGATTTCTCAATGAAATCCTCATAGGACCGTCCTTGTGAGCCTTGAAATGTAAGCAGGTGCATTGTTGTGATGGAAAACCATTCCTCAGCACAACTTTCCTGATCTTTTTACCATCATCAGGGTAGTTTTTAATTCTCATAAAACTTCTTCCTGATAATGCTGTGTCCTACAAGAAAATCTGTCTGGCTTTGTCCTTTAAATCTCACTGCCGCTGAGCCAAGCCAACTCACTGTGACCTCATAGGACAGGATGGAACTGCCCCTGGAGTTTCGGCAACTGTAATTCTTTGTGGGAGTAGAAAGTCCTGACTGTTTCCTGAAGAGCAGTTGGAATTCAAACTGTTGCCCTGAGGGTGGCAGCAGTAGATCCCCCTAGAAGATACTTTCCACTGGACCCTGTTTTGAAGGCACCCTGACAAGACTACGACAATTATTTTAATGGAGAAAACTTGTCTTCAGCATGCACAGAGATATGTTTAGACACATTTTACTTGGACAAATTAGTGCATATATGAACCAGAACTCCAGATGCAATACATTCTGCTTACCCTCATATTTGTAGAGAAGCACATTTTAGATAGTATTATATGTTTGGAAAACAACAAAATAACTTTTGTCAACAAACTACACAAAATACAGGCATCTTGGAATTTTGCTAAGGATTTTCAAGAGGAATACATATCATGATCTCCAGGAGAAAGAAAAGATTTTTAAATTTATAGGAAAACTTAGCATTTAAAAAAAGATGCTAAAATCTATTGATCTAAATAGAAAAATGTCTGAACTATATGTCTTTTAACTTTTCACAGTGAAAGTCATTCATCTTAACAGAACTGTTGAAAGAATCTGTGTGATATATAATTTGCTACAGATTATATCGTGTTCCATCACCCTCAAATATATTGAATTCCCTTTCTTCATATTATGAATGTGATCCAGTTTGGAAATGGGTCAAGGAAGATCTTATCAAGTCAACCTAGTATTTGTTTGTATTATAATAAAATAAATTATCATCCTGTATGACTGGTATCCTTAAGAAAGACAAGATACAAAACTAACTAAATAAAACCAACTTTTTCTGATTAAAACAAAAAAGACAGGATACAGAGAAAGAGAGGGCAGACGTCATATAATATGATGTTACGTGATATTGCAGCTGAATGCCTGGATTTCCCAGAATCTAGGAGAGGTGGGCAACAATTTCTCTTATGTAGAACTTTCTAAATGTATCAACACAGTCCAGATAGCTTGGTCTGGATATCTAACCTTCAGATTTTAAGACAATAAATTTGTCCACATAAGCCACCCATGTTGTGGCATCTTCTTACAACAGCTCTAGACAATTGAAACATACCTGGAGGTCAACCAAGCAGAAAGAGACTCATAACTATCTTGTACACTTGAACTGAGGGTGAGTCCTACAATATATTCTTAATACACACTCATAATTCATACATACATATTCATAATACTACCCATTACATTTCCCTTCTCTACCTTAATGTCCAAATCCTCCATCTTCCCTTGAATCTAAAATTACTATTCCCTTTAAATCTAAATCAAAAATTGAGAAAATGGGTAAGGCACCAAGGGTCCAAGGAAGCACCACGATGTGACAAAAATGTCTGTAAAAATGCCCCCCTCACGTTTGCATTCTATTTTTCAAAAAATGTGTTATGTAAAATAATTTAAATTGGACTGAGCCCCAGTGGTGTAGTGATTGAGTGTGGGACTGCAGCCCACTGGCTTGGCAGTTCAAATCCAGTAGCAGCTCTCCAGGAGCAAGGCTGGGCCTCCCACTCCCACCAGGGTGCAGTGATGCCCACTCCCAAAAAATAATTTAAACTATTAGTGGTAGCAAATTAACCCATTGTCAAATATTTTCTTATACTTAAATTCAGTTTGCAAAACTGCCTTGAAAAGCCACTCAAGTTTAGTTATAATATGCTCATCTCCACTCTTCTAATTCAGTGCTCACTATCTAAAATAATGCTGAAATGATTCATCCCAGAAAACAGTCTTGTGCACTTTATCTTGTGCATTTTAGGTAGTGCTATCAAGAGTTTCGAATGAAACATATCATGAAATTGTTTACCCACAAATATTGTAACCTTCATGAAAGACCAGTCATTCTTATTACACTTTCAAAGGAACAGAAAAGAAAGCCATTTGCAGGAACTTCTATTACTATTCTTGCTGCTCAAGCATAGAAATAAAAATTCCCTTTTCAACATCAGACTTGCCAGAAACCAGTCTTAGTTTTTAGCAAGTAAATATTAAAATATAGAACTGAATTATAGATTAATGCCAGTTTATTTTGACATATAGCAACCTAAAATATTCCTTGTGAATTGCAGACCAACACACAGCCACTATGCAACTAGTGCCCTGCCTCAACCTAAAGTATTCCTTTGACAACACTTCACTGTGATTGGTATAGTAAATCAGCAGTGTTACAATTCATATACAATTGTTTCATCTCACTGACCAGAATCCCCTCAATGTAACCTAATTTATTCCACTTCCTCTCTGTGTCTCCTGTTTTCGCTCCTCCCTTTTTCTTAACTCTTCTGAGCTTAGTAGGTTGACTGTTTAAGGAGTGGGTGCCTGACAGGGGTTAATATACCCCATCAACTTGTCTCTTTGGTTCCACCACTCATCTGTCAGTTTGTCACATTGGGGTGGCCCGCATGCTGCTGTGGTTCTAGAAGCTATGTCACAAGCAGTTCAAATACCAGAAGGGTCATTCAACGGGAGCAGGTTTCAGTGGAGCTTCCAGCCTGTCCACATTTGAGGGAGCAGCCACTTAAAACTCTATGAAGGGCAGCGAGCCATTGTCAGATATACAATTGAAAGACAGAATAAGCTGTCCACTCTGACAACTACAGTGATATAGCTACAGAGAGCGGCCAGAAATTCATGCCAGATTAAGAGGAAGTGGCATGAAGGAAATGCTGGCTGGTATCAGATGGATCTTGACTGAAATCAGGAACTACTGGAAATATGTTGTGAGAGGTAGGTTTATTGTGCCAACCTGACCAATAGGAACATGTGGGATTAATCAGGTCGCAGTTTGATTGGAGGGCAAAGCGATCAATGGCTCAGCAAGGCCAGCCTCTTTTTCTCTCTGGTGATCAGACCAGTGTGTGGCTGCTTTAGCTAGTTCTCTGTCTCAACTCATGAGCTACGTTACCATGGGACAAGCCAACCCTTGGATCTTGTCACCAGGGCTTGAGGTTCCTTCGAGACCTGCTTTACCATGCTACCGGTGTGTACATTGCTGAAGCTTGAGGCTGGTGAATCCTGTCATTTTGCATTGCTTGAGTTTGATAATCCATCTGGGCCTGCTTCACCGAACTCCTGAGCTGCTGACTGTGGATGTCTTGCCCTGCTGTTTGATGTCTGTAGGTGGACTCTGTCTGAATTGCCCAAGGGAAGACTCAGTTTTCTGCATCCTTGACCTTGGGCCCGCAGATTTTGTCAGTTGAATGACTTTCAGTATATTAACTGTTCCACAGAAATGAATTGAACTGAGCCTTCTGTACTGCTGTACCGCTGTTTGGACTAATTAGTTGTTAGGTTCCTTCATGCTGTATAAGCCTATCCTATTATACATATGTAGTCATAATTGTCCTGGTTTTGTTTCTCTAGAGAATGCTGCCTCACACAGATGTTTACTTGTGTTTTATTGACTACACAAAGGTATTTGACTACGTGGACCATAATAAACAATGGATGGCATTGAGAAGAATGGAAACCCCAAAACACTTCATTGTGTTCATGTGGAATCTGTAGGTAAAACAAAAGGTGATCATTTAAACAGAACAAAGAAATACAATCTCGTTAAATCATGACGAATGTGGGTCTGGATGAATACTTATCAGTCTGTATGCTGAGCAAGTAATCCAAGAAATTGGATTACATGAAGAAGAACATGGCTTTCAGTTTGAAGGAAGGCTGATTAGCAATCTTCCATATACAGATGACCCAACCCTGCTTGCTGAAGTTCTTGTGGATCTTATCAAGACTGCAGCCTCTCTTATGGATTACAGGTCAATTCAAAGAGAACTAAAAGCTACACAACTAGACCCATAGGTCACATCATGAGAAATGGGTAGAATATGGACATTGTCAAGGATTTCATTTTCTTGGGTCTGTAATCAGTGCTGGTGGGAGCAGGAGTCAGGTAGTCAAACCACCTTGAAAGTCTATGATCTTCCTCAGCAAGTGCTTCGAATCCTCTTCCCTTTCAGCAGTCAAGCTTGTGCCATCTGCATATTGTTAATAAGCCTCCCACCAAATATCCATGGCCCATTCTTCACCTGGTGCAAGTTCTCAAAGTCTTTGTTCAGCATACAAACTAAATGAGTATGATGAAAGGATACAATCCAGACACACACACCTTTCTCTGACTTTGAATCATGCAGTATCTCTTTGTTTTATGTAAATGTCTGACTCTTGGTTTATACAAAAAGGTTCTGGAATGTTCTGAAATTCCCATTCTTCCCAATGTTATCTACAATTTAAGATCCATACAGCAAGTGCCTTTGCATAGTAAAGGGGACACAAGTAAACATCTTTATGGTATCTTTGCTTTCAATCAAGGTTCATTTGACATCTGAAAATATGTCCTCCAAATCACATCCTCTTCCGAATCTGGCTTGATTTCTGACAGTGTCTTGTCAATGTAATTCTGCAACCTTTCTTGTATAACAATGTTATTCCCAGATCAATCATGCATATTAAGTTATTAAGAACAGCCACATGCTTAGCAGCTGAGCTCTGGGAATGTTTTTTCTTTTGAGACTCTCCTTATATAGGTCTAAGAAGAAAAATTCTATCAAGACCCGCCATGTTTTCCCCTGCCACTCCATCCATGAAACTTCAGGGGGTTAGCTCCTGATCCCCAAGCTGGCTGTTCTCCCTGTGCTTAAAATTCCTGTCACATTAGTAGCCATTGAGATGCACCAACACATCATCTTGCTTCCGGACCTCTCAGCCCCCTGGGAGATATTCTGAGATGACAATTGTTTACAGAAGCAGATAGACTCAGCTTTCTCTCAAGGAGCAATAGAGAGTTTGAACTGCTGATCGTGTGGTTAGTATCCCAACACCTAATCCTCAGGGCATGAGTTCAGCAATGATATCCCTCATGTGGCATCTTTTTCTAAATTCAAGTTGAATTGCTGGAACCTCCTTATAGACTCACTGCTGCAACTGTCTTTGAATTATCTTCAGGGAAATTTTACTTGCATCTGTTACTAATAGTATTGTTCGATGATTTCTGCTTTCTATCAGGTCATCTTTCTTTGTAAAGGGCACACATATGGATCTCTTCCAGTTAGGCCAGAGAGCTGTCTTCAAATTTTCAGTAAGTGCATTTGTGGCACAGTAGGTTAATCACTGGACTGCCCACAACAAGGTCTGCAGTTCAAAACCACTAGCTGTCCTCAAGAGAAAGATGAAATTTCCTACTCTGGCAAAATTTCTTATCATAAGCAAGCAAGTGCTCTCAATGCTTCATTGGCTTGTTGAAACATTTCAATTTGTATTCTGTCCATTTCTGGAGCCTTCCTTTTCTGCTCATGCCTTCAGTGTAACTTGGACTTTTTCCTTCAACACCATTGATTGTTCAGATGGTGGACCATATGTTACTTCTTGAAATGATTGACTGTCATCAATTGACTCTAAAGAGTTACTGTGTAATTCTTTCAACTTATTTAGATACTTTATGTAAATTAAATATTTATGTAAATATTTTGTCTATAAAATCCTTAAGTATTCTAACTCGGGATTACACCTTTTGTCTTCAGCTATTTCAGTGCTAGGTATTCTGAGCATGTTCTTCCTTTCTGACTCCATGTCTTTGTCCATGTCATTAAAATACTCTGTCTTCTCAAGCTGCCCTTTGACATTTTCTGTTCATCTTTTTTATTCAGCATTTCTTCCATTCACTTTACCTGCTCTACAACAGCAGCAAATTTCAGAGTATCTCCTGACATCCACTTTGATATTATTCTTCCTGAATTTCTAGTGATCTTTTGCTGCCTTCAAGTATGATGTTCTTAATGTCATGTCACGGTTCATCAAGTCATCTGTCATTAGTGTCCAAGGTGTCAAATCTGTACTTGAAATGTTTTCTCAATTCATGTGGCATATCCTCAAGGTTTTATTTTGACTCTCAA
This sequence comes from Nesogale talazaci, assembly GCA_004026705.1. NCBI lineage: Eukaryota > Metazoa > Chordata > Mammalia > Afrosoricida > Tenrecidae > Nesogale > Nesogale talazaci. The sequence continues at coordinate 20,074 of PVJH01019533.1, forward strand.
TTACTTGGTTTAATTTTCTTCTGTTCCAACCTCAATTTAGATATTGGCAATTGATGGCCTGTTCCACAGTAAACCCTAGCTTTGTTTGGCCTACTGATATTGAGCTTCTCTATCATCTCTTTTAATCAATTAAGTCAATTTGATTCCTAAATCTTTTAGCATACAATCCCCCACAGTCCCACAAACTGATAGACAAGGTGGAATAGTTAGATAATTGTACATCAACTTGAAAATGTATAAAAGTAGAGAAGTGGTTTCGAATCTGTTGAAAAGGTCACAGTCTAATGGAACCTTCTTGGGTGTGAGTGGGGTGGCCACATAATGGGAACCTCTCTTGCCTTCTCTACCACCCTGCCTCCCAGCTTGCTGGGACTCTCGTGATGATTCCAAGAGTTGCCAGTGCTCTGCAATGTTTCCAACAACCTTAGATCTATGTGACTCTGCACTCCGTGGCCTGAAATCTTTCTATGTTCAGCATCATTGCTTGTGGCTTCATGAGTCTAAAGAGGGACTTGTGAACTAGTATTGGACTTATGAACTTGAGTTGGAAGTTGGACTGGACTGAAATGCTTCCCTAAGATATAATTACTTCTTGATATAAAACTCTTTCTTTTTGGGGGGGAGGCATCACTGCCCTCTGGTGGGAGGCCCAGCCCTGCTCCTGGAGATCTGCTGCTGGCTTTGAACTGCCAAGCCAGTGGGCCGCAGTTCCGCACACAACCACTATGCCACCGGGGCTCAGCCAAAGTTCTTTCTTATACATAAGTGTAACTGAATTTGTTTCTCTAGTCAACCCAGCCTACCACACAAGGTTAGACAGATGCATATTATCGTGGGTAGAGGGGAAAGCAATATAGAATGAGGTAAGCAAGACAGCATAAGATACTAGGAGTTGAAGAGTTAAAAGCAACAAAGACAAATGGCATTTTATATATAATGTTGCCACAGAAGTAGTAATACTAATTATACATGTAAACATAGAGCAGCATGCAAGCTAAACAGATAAGGAAAGGAGAAAGGGACTATCAAACCAAACCAAACTTGCCGACATTGAGTCTGTTCTGATTCACAGACTTGAACTACCTCTGTGAACATCTATAGTCTGACGGAGGCACGAAGGATGAATGGCACTGGCAGACAAATGGAGAAGGGATTGCAGTCAGAGACATGACACTATGTGCGTGAACTGTTGAATGACGTAGGATGTAGCTGAGGTATTGAAGAGAAAACTGACTTTCTCTTTAAATCTTTACCCAATTTATAATGAAAAGATGTTTAATGTGTATTCTTGGACCCTACCCTAGATCTACTCCAATCAGAAACACAGACTTGAGTCCAGCATTCTAAAGATCAACAAATCCTACAAAGGAATCTGAAGCACTTAGTAGAAAAATTTCCCTGTAGGATTTAACCATTCAAATAATTCTACTGCATTTACAGCACACAAAAAAGCATCCGAATCATCTCTAATTGAACTCTCAGTCTTGCAAAAAGCAAAGGGGATGTGCTGATTTTTCCCTGTGTGTATAAACGTTAGCTTGGACATCAAACTTAATGTTACCTGCCAGGAGGTTGCTAGTAAATTAAGTAGATATTGATATAGTAATGCTTTGCTGTTGCTAGGTTCTAATTCACATCTACCCTATGTACAACTAGAGTACTCACCATATAGTAAACCAATATAACCATAATGTAACAGTTAACTTAAATATTGCCATTTTAACAATGCAATGATACTGTATAAAAAAGATTGAGTGTAACCATTTTGTATTGACCCAAATGTGGCCACTTTGTAACTACTGTAATTCCTTTTGTAACTTCTATAACTGCTGATTGCATTAGTCTGGGTAAACTAGAGAAACAAATTCATAAACATGCATATGTATATAAGGAAGAGGTTTATATATAAGAGGAAAGGAGCATTGAGAAAGCATCCCACTCCAGTCCAGTCCAAGTCCATACGTCAGATACTAGCCCATATATATGATACCAATCCATAAGTCTTCTTCAGACTCATGAACTACATACAATGATGCCAGGATAATCACAGGCCAGTGAGTACAGTCTTGTGTATCCAGTGGTGATAGAAGTATCTCAGCCCTGCCAGGGGTCATGGTTCCCCCAGTTTCCAGGACTCAGGGTCTATCAGCATGCTTGTAGCGGTCATGTGCTTATGTTAATTTCATGATTGAGATGTGGGGGTGGAGTCTAGCCTGTTAATCTGGAGATAGCCATTGAGTAGCCAATGAGGCCTCTGTGTAGGCATGGCTTTTTCCTGAGACTTCTGGGAAATCTCGCAATATTTCCCTGATGGAGATGTGAAACCATCTCCCCAATAGTTGGGAGTTAGTCTCAGAGACGATGAATTATGGACAAGACAAGATGGCAGCATCCGAGGAGCTGAAGGAGCCGAAGGAGAAGCCACATGGCCTTACCCTGATGGAACCAGACCTTTGAAGATGAAGAAGCCATGTGGAGAGCGCTTCCAGCGATGAGTTGCTTCGACCACCACTGGATGCTGTTGATGGACCCTGAGCCTTGAACGTGAGGAGCCATGGGGAGACCCCTGCCAGCGCCAGGACTCTGCACCCACTGGCCTGTGTCTTCGTGAGTGGAAGGAGACGTTCTAGACTGGTATTGGGCCTATGGGTTAATATAGGACTTATGACTTTGAAATGGACTGGGTTGGGATGTTTCTTAATGTCCTATTCCTCTTGTATATAAGCTGTACCCTTATATCCATATGTGTGTCTATGAATATGTTTCTCTAGTTTACCTGGACTAACACAATGCTCCCATGTGTCTTGTCAGTAGAGCATCTCCGAGGGACTGAGTCCTAAGTCTCTCACCTCCATGGGGATATAGGCCAGAATTCTCAGAGGTCTCATTGGCTATCTCTGGATTGACAGACAAGACTCCACCGTTACACTCCCAATCATAAAATTGACACCAGAATACATGACTGCCACAGTGATGTTGCTTATAAATTCCTATTTTATTTTTATAAGTTCCTGTTTATCCACAGAGCATGTGCCTGCCCTTGTGCCTTATTTATTTCAGAGTATAAAAACTCCCCTGGTTAAGCACTTGGGGTCAAGGGAGAATTGGACTCTAGTCACTCCTTGACTGTCAACTAATAGAGGTTTATTGGCTTTAATTAAAGTTGTCCATGGGTTACTTGATACCATCTGGGCGCATGACAAAACACTAATCAGTCCTATGCTACCTTCACAATTAAACTAGGGGTTTCTTTCTGTCCGTGGGATTCCTCAGATCTCCTGCAAGCAATGGTGTAAACAGACAAATGGGCTGCAGATTCTCGACCCCCCCCGCCCCCCCGCTAGATAGGACTTTTTTCTTTGTTTCTGTTTTCTATATTGGGGTTGCATATGTTGTTTCATATATATACAGAATTCAACCTTTGACACAAACTTTCAAAATCACTGACACTGCCTTGAATCAGGACTATAGCTTTCTCAACTTTTAGTACATTTATTTGGTGCCTTTCAAAGCTAAGGCACATGAGTCATAGTGCTACGTTCCAAAATAACTGAACACAAACTGTGGGAACTAATTCTTTATATTCATTATTGCAGGTATCTCAATAACAGAGGCACATGAGCTCTACTTGGTAGATGGGAAACCAAACAAAGATGTTAAGGAGACTTGCCAGACGGCACCTAGAGAGCTCAACTTATAATCTAACAATCTAGCCCCACAGACTGCACACCAAAGGGAAAGAAATTGGTCTCTATTGAATGTAATCACATGCCCAAATACATATGTTGGAATCCCTGTAAAACTAGCATCCCTGAGTAGCATTCTAGGAGATACAGGATCATAGGTATTGACACTGACCAAGCTCAAGTTTATCTCTGCAGTAGGTCACGAAGAGTCACCACAAAGATGGGAAGCTAACTGTTCTGATGATTACAAAAAAGCTCAGTGGATGACTTCCAAATTTGGGGGATGTTTGTCAAAATTTGAATGCATCCTTAAGTGTTTCACACCTAAAATAATCATTTATTGAGTATGTCATGCCAGTACAAAACAAAGAATTGTTTGATGCCTTAGAGAGCATGAACTGCTATCGTGTGTGACTTGACTTATCTGTCAAGCACAGTGACCCCAAACCAAAACCACTCCATTGCCACTGAGTTGATTCCCATACAGTAACCCTGTAGGAAGGCAAAACTGGCACAAAGGGAATCCACCCTCCTGTATTATGACAATGTATTAAATTAATATCTTCAAAGGTCCTGTTTCTAAACAAGGTCCAGATACTAAGATTAGAATTAATGCATAGCTATCTTAAATAATCTATTTTGAATATATTCAAATTAATATACGAAGCCATGTCTAACAAACTAAAAGAAAATATGTGAGTGGTGCCTCCCCACAAATAACATCAGTAAAGAGGAAAGACAAAAATTATATTGAGCTAATTACAAATCATGGAGTTGAATAATAATTGAAATGAAAATTTCATTAGAGGAGTTTAAAAGCATTTTTGAGTAGGAAGGAGGAAAAAAAGTACTCTTAAAAATAGATTAGAGGCTGAGCCCTGGTGACATAGTGATTGTGTGCGGGACTGCAGCCCACAGGGTTGACAGTTCAAATCCAGCAGCAGTTCTCCAGGAGCAAGGCTGGGCTTCCTACTCCAACCAGGGCAGTGATGCCACACACACATGAAAAGGTTAGAGATGATTCAGTCTTTGGAACAAAACAAAAAACAATGCACAGAGTTTCAGAAATGTGGGAAACGCCAATGGATACATAAGAGGAGTCCCAGATGGAGAACAATGAGAGAAGTGTAGAGATGATAGAGAAAGAAAACACTACAAATTTGCTGAACTACATGAATCTACATCTATACAAAACTCAACCAATGCCAAATGAGATAAATTAAAAGTATTTCATATCTAAACACTTTATCATCAGGCTGCCAAAAACAGAACACCCAAAGAATCTTGAGGGGAGCATGAAAGAAACAACTTATGATATACAAGGTATTCATAATAACATTAACAGCTAACCATTTCAGGCATCAAATAGGCCAAAAGCAATAACTTTTAAATAATCTTATTGGGGGTCCTTACAGTTATTATAACATTTGATACCTCATCTGCATCAAGCACATTTGCACATGTGGCAGTCATGTGCTTATGTTAATTTTATGATTGAAATGTAGGGGTAGAGTCTAGTCTGTTAATCTGGAGAAAGCCATTGAGTAGCCAATGAGGCCTCTACATGGGTATGGCTTTCACCTGAGACTCGTGGGAAATCTCGTGATATTTCCCATGTGAAGACGAGAAGCTATCTTCCCCAGTTGTTGGGAGTTAGTCCCAGAGAAGATTAATCACGGACAAGACAAGCTGGCAGCATTCGAGAAGCTGGAGAAGCCGGCAGAGAGACCACACAGCTTTGTCCTGATGGAGCCAGACCTCTGAAGCTGGGGTGGCCAGATGGATACCTCTGCCACCTCTGAGTTGCTTCTGCTGTTGATGGACCCTGAGCCCTGGAGGCGAGGTGCCCTACCAGCACTGGGATTCTGCCCCCACTGACCTGTGACTTGGTGAGTCGGAAGAAGACTTTATAGACTGATTTCAGGCATATGGGTTAATTTTGGACTTATGACTTTGAACTGGACTGGGCTGGGATGCTTTCTCCATGTCCCATTCCTTTTGTATATAAACCCTTTCCTTATATCGATATGCGTGTCCTAGAATTTGTTCCTCTAGCCTACCCGAACTGACACAGCACACATGTTGCCACATTCATTTCCAAACATTTTCTACTTGAACCCTTGGTATAAGCTCCTCTTTCCCCTTCACCCCCCCCTTTTTTAAATGAATCATTTTATTGGGCACTCATACACCTCCCCTCACAATCCATACATATGTCAATTGTATGCAGGCCTCATTTGCACACTTGTTGCCATCATCACTCTCAAAACATTCTCCCTCCACTTAGGCCCCCAGTTCCAGCTCCCCATATTTCCCTTCCCCCCATGAACCTTTAGTAATTTACAAATGGTTATTGCTTTTTCATATCGTACACTATCCAATGTGTCCCTTCACTCACTTCCCTATTGGCCACGCCCTAGAGAGGAGGTCATATGTAGATCCCTGATATTGGTTCCACCTTTCTACTCCACCATCCCTCCAACCTCCCAGTCTCACCACTCCCATCACTCGTCCTGAGGGAACATCTATCCTAAATTCCCCATGTTTCTGACTCCAGTGTACATCCTCTGCTCTAGTTGGACTTGTCTGGTAGAACCGGGAGCATGATAGTGGGTGGGAGGAAGTATTTGAAAACTAGAGGAAGGTTGGATATTTTGTTGTTACTACACTGTACTTTAACTGGCTCATCTCCTCCCTGGAACCCCTCTGTAAGAGGATGTTGATTCACCTATTGATGGGCTCTGGGTCCCCAATATGTACTCCCCCCTATTTATAATGATATAATTTTAGTTCTTTGATGCCTGACACCAGATCCCTTCAACACCTCCTGGTCACACAGACTGATGTGCTTCTTCCATGTGGGCCTTGCTTCTTCTGAGCTGGATGGCCGCTTGTATACTCAAGCCTTTAAGACCCCATATGCTATATCTTTCAATAGCCAGGCACCATCAATTTTCTTCCCCATATTTGAAAAGCAATAAAATTTTTTATCCAGCAAAAAGTATACTTCCAAAATGAAGGGGAAATTAGGACACTCCTAAATAAACAAAAATTAGAGAATACATACTAACAGGGGTACAGCATATTGAATAAAAGAACATAAGAGAGCAAGCTAAATCCACATGAAATATAAACCTCAAGGTGAAGGTTACTGTAGAAGTAAATGTAAAAGACAACATGGAATTATTTTTGTTTGTAACTCTCTTACACATGATTTAACATTTTTTTTACATATTGAGAGTTTGCAATCCATTTTATCAAACCACAATGCTAAAAAACTAGTAATCAATAGGAAGAGCAGTAGAAAAATCAAATGCATGGAAACTGAATAACAAACTACTTAAAAACTGCTAGGTAATTAATCAGGAATGAGTTTTCAAATTCCTTGAAACAAATCAGAACAAAAACAACACATTAAGACCTCAGGGACAAAAAAAAAAAAAGACCTCAGGGACATAGCAAATGCAGGGCACATTATAAAACAGATGCCTACATGAAAGAAGAAGACCACCCGGTGGGATCAAACAATAGGAGTTCATGGGAATGGATATACTGGAAGTGTAAGATATGGAACAGCGAACAAACACAAACTATTATAGAAAAGAAGAAGAAGAAAGTTTCCCCGGGGGTCTTGTGGGGAGAGGGAGGTGTAGGGATAAGGTATTCAAGAAGAAAGAAAATGCTTTTTTAAAATGATTGTGGCAGCAATTGTAAGAAACTGCGCAATGTTATAATATCTGTAAGATCTCCCAATAAAATTATTTTAAAAATTTTTAAATAAAATGGATATAAAGGGAGAACCAAAGTTGAAAGTTTAACTCAGCATCTTCAATAACTGAAATAAGAGCAACAAATAAACATGCAATCACCAAGAGAAAAGAAATCATGAAAATTAGAACAGAAATCATTGTGTTCGAAAGTAAAAATAGAAAAATATCGGACTGAGCCCCGGGGGCCCACTGGTTTCGTGGTCCAAATCCAGCAGCAGCTGTCCAGGAGCAAGAATAGGCCTCCCACTCCCACCAGAGGGCAGTGATGCCCCTCCAAAAAAACAGAAAAATATCAGCAAGAAATTTGTTCTTTGTATGGTCTTTGTAAAATCAAACTACTGACAAACTTAATAAAGAGAGAAATCAAATATTAAGAGTAAGAGGTGAAAGGAGTGACATCACAACAGATCCAAATTAAAATATATAACATATGTTGATTGTTATATTTTTATAACAAGTTCATTGTTATATTCTTATAAATGCTAACATGTTACATTTTAAACTCATATAGCACATTATTTAAAAGAAACTGTACAAATTTGAAAATCAAGATGAAATGAGCATTTTTTTTAGAAACACATTGACCCAAACTAGCACAGACTGAAGTGTCAAACACTTTTGTACTTCTGTTGCCCTCATCATGCTCAAACACTTGCTTTTCACTTAAGCCCCTGGGATTCCCTCATCATTTTCCCCTTCCCAACCCACTATTCTCTAATCCATGAACCCCCAATAGTTTATGCATTATTATTATGTTGGCATATCTTACACCATCCGATGTCTCCCCTCACCCACTTCTCCGCCGTCTGTTCCCCAGGGAGGAGGCCATATGTAGATCCTTGCAATCTGTTCTCTCTTTACATCTCACCTTTCCTCCACGCTCCCATGTGCCTGGTTCCTATCTATACCAGTATACATCCTCTGGTCCAGCAGGATTTGTAAGGCAGAATTGGGATCATGATAGTGAGGAGGAGGAAGCCTTGAAGAACTAGAGGAATGTTGTATGTTTCATCATTGCTACACCACACCCTAACTGGTTTGTCTCCTGCCTGTTGTTATTTCTTATCTGTACCTGTGTATATACTCTGGTCTAGCCTGTAGAGAAAGGCAGGACTGGGGTCATAATATTGGGTGAAGGAGCCTCAAGGAACCAGAGGAATAAAGTGTGTTCATGTGTGCTATACTGTGCCCTGGTTGACTTATCTCTTCCTTGTGACCCATCTATGAGGGAATGTCCCATTTTCTACAGATGGACTTTGGGTGTCTGCTCTTTGTTCTCAATAATATGGCTTTTGTTTGTTTGTTTCTTTGCTTGTTCTGGGCCTCCTGATGTCTCTAACCCAATTCCTTTGACACCTCATGATTGCACAGACTGGTGTGCTTCTTCCCTCTGAGCTTGTTGCTTCTCTGCTAGATGGCCACTTCAAACTTTAAAGATCCCGAACACTTTATCTTTTGATAGCCAGGCACAATCCTCTTTCTTCACCACATTGCTTATACATTCAGTAATCATGTCAAGAAGGTGAGTATCATACATTGTCACATTATTAGAATAAATCATTCTTGCACTGAGGTAAGATTTAAGTAGAGGCCCAAAGTCCATCTCCTTCCTTCACACACACACACACACACACACACACACACACACACACAGAGAGAGAAATACACCCATTTTATGTGTATTATTTACAGATATTTTTCTATATTTTTACTTATTCTTTCCACTTTTTCTTCTGTCTTTCCTCCTGCCCCACTCTCATATTTACCCATCATTCGCTTCTCAGCAATTCCTCTTAGATACATTTCAATTGATCAACCCAGACCAGAGATACCATACCCTCCTCACCATCCATTTTACCAGGCAGTGGGGTACTCTTTGGACGGCTTATCTCAAGGTCAGCGTTTCAAAGCCTCCAGCTGTTCCATGGGAGGAAGATGAGGCATTCTACGCCCATCGAGATGCAGTTTCAGAAACCCTCAGGGGCAGTTCTTTTCCTGTTTTGTAGGGTTACTCTGAGTCAGAATCAAATTAATAGCAGTGAGTTTTGTTTGGGAGCCCTGGGAGCACAGTGGTTACTCATTAGCCAATGACCACAAGGTTTGAAAGCACTGGTCACTCTGTGAGAAAGACAAGGCTTTGTGCTTCTGGAAAAAATTACCATCTCTGAAGGAAGCCTAATGGAGCAAGCAGTGATACTCATTCTCACGGGATCGCTATAAGCCAGGATTGACTTGATAGCAGTGAATTTGCTTTTTAAATATGTCTGTACTTTGGATTTATGTTTGTTTTACATGTATCACATGTGCTATATAGCTGAATTTTTTAATGTATTTTATTTGGATACTGTGGTAGTTACATAGTCTGCTATCAATTTGGGACTTGAGAAGATTAAGAATGAAGGGGTGGAGTCTGTCAATGGTATTATAGTCAATGAGGCCTTTGTGTGGGCATGGTCTTCCCCTGAGAATTCTGGAAATTCCTGAGGCGGGAGACACCTCTCTCTTGCTCTTTGATGATCGAAGCATGCAGCTCATCGTTCTCTTCCTCAACTCATGAGCTTCACTCCCTGTGGATCATGTTGCTAGAGCTTGAGATTCTTTTGAGACATGCTTTGTCATGTTGCTGGTGTATACATTGCTGAACTTGGAACAATCGGACCTCGTCCTCTTGCTCATTGTTGGCGACCTACCCTGCTGTTTGTTACCTGTGGGCGAATTGCCTGCATTGCTCTACAGAGGACTCCACTGTCTGCTTTCTTGACCCTTGTACCCAACGGCCCTCCTGAGTTGCAGGACTTCCAGTATATACTATCAACTGTTCCAAAGAAGTGAGTTGAACTGGGTCCTCTAACCTGCTGTGTGGACTAATTAGCTGTTATATTTCTTTGTGCTGTATATATCTATCCTCATATATATAAAATCATAAGTGTCCTCATTTTATTTCTCTAGAGAACTCTGTCTAATATAGATATGAAATATACTTCATAAAAATTACATCTTTAAAGTATATAATTTGTTGTGTTTTAGTATATTCACAGCTCATACAACCATCATGATGCTATAATTCCAGACTATTTCATCACCACCTTCCCAAAGAAATACTGTATCTACAAGCAATCACTCTGTATTCCTCAATGCCTCCAACTCTTAGTAACCATGAATATAATTTCTATCTTTTGACTTGACTATTATGACCATTTCACATTAATATGATCATACAGCATCTAATCTTTTGTGTCAAACTTTGTCTAGTATAATGTTTTCAAGCTTTATCTGTTCTATAGTATGCATTCTTATAATCAAATAATATTTTGCTACATGCTTCTATTAGTTTATTTGTTCATCAGTCTATATGTAGACAATTTTTCCATGTTCTTGGATATATCATAGGAATGAAGCTATTGGGTCCCAGAGTATGTCTATCATTTTGAGAAAATTCCAAATTATGTTCCAATGTAGCTGTATCATTTTATAAGACCACAAGCAATGTGTGAAGTTTCCAATTTATTATTTGCCTTTTTGATTTATTTTATTTTAGTCATTCTAGTGGACATAAAATAGTATTTATTTGTGATTTTAAATTGCATTTCTTGCTGAGCCCCGGTGGCGTAGTGGTTGTGCGCGGGACTGTGGCCCACTGGGATGGAGGTTCGATTCCGGCTCCCAGGAGCAAAGGCTGGGCCTCCTACTCCCACCACCAGGGCAGTGATGCCTTAAAAAAAAATAAAAAAATAAAAAAAAAATAAAATAAAAAGTACATAAAAAAATTGCATTTCTTGAGTGACTCATGTTATTGGACATAATTTTATTTGCTCCTGGGTCACTTATCTGACTTTGAGATATGAACACTTAACTCATTAGCCCATTTTAAATATTAGGCTGTCTCTTTAATTATGATTTCTTACTATTCCTTGATAAAAAACCCTTATCAAATATATCATTTGCAAAAATTTTCCCCATTATGTGTTATTTTTTTCCTTTCTTCATAGTGTCACTTGATGCACAAAGCTTTTAATTTTAAAGAGTCCAATCTCTTTTTTATTGTTATTAGTGATGGTAGTGGTACTTTAATATCATATCTAAGACCCCTTTGACTTAGACATGTAAAACTAATGTTTACAATTTTTTTATGAATTTTATAACTTTAGTTTTTAACTATAGTTGTAACCAGTCCCTGACTATCATGGGGCATTCATAGGTGCAATCGTATGGCAATAATATATAAAGGTCATAGTAAAGTCATAGGAGAAAAGAGAAGTATGAGAGAAGATAAAATAAAGGAGTCAGACACATTTTATGGGAGCGTACTCACATCCACCCTCTTGGTAGTCTACATGGAGGTGGGAGGCAAGAGAAGGAGAGAGAGAGAATATTTCTGACCATGGCTAATATATATTTAGACTCATAGAGGCATGCAAGTCCCCCTGATTACAGGCAATGGCATACATCACAGGCAGGGTTTGAACCATAGGCAATACCAGCAATGGGAGGGGGATGACCTTGAATAAGGAGAGGATCAGTGGTATACAAGTGACAAGATGGGCAGATCCTAGATTCAAGATGGCACCTTAGTCATCCTTGAGCTAACTTGACTTATTCTGAGCTCTCCTTCAGGAAAGCAATCCACTATTCCTTTAAGCTGGGAGTGAGCCCCGCTACCGTGGGACAAACAGTAATCTAATTGCTCTGGACGGCTGCTACCCTCAGGGAGATAACTTCTAGGCAACTTGCTTCCAAGTGTGCTAGTTAGTGACCATGTGTTGCAAGCAGTGTCCTAGGTCTGACATATTTTGGGGGGAGACAACCTGGGGAAAAAAGCTTTTTTGTATCCCACACATTTCTGTGTGTATAGTGTGAGAGCGGATTCAAGATATTATTAAAGAGATCTTGTGCAACAGGTGTACTCACTGCAATGCAGTCTTTGATTTCTTGGCTGCTGTTTCCATTAACATTGATTGTGGAAACAGACAAGATAAAATCCCTGACAAGTTTGATCTTTGCTCCATTTATCATGATGCTCTCTATGGGTCCAGTTGTGAGGGTTTATGTCTTCTTTATTTTGAGCTGTAATCAATATGGAACTCTGTAGTCCTTCTTCATCAGCAAATGCTTCAGGGTCTTCCTGACTTGTCCCTAACGATTATGCTTTGGCAAAGGTAATAGCTGTCACTTCCAAGTTTAGGTTATGAAGGACTGTGTCTCCCAAGTTGTTTGTACTTACTCTACGGCCCATTTCATGTACTTGCTCTGATGAAACAAGATGGAGAGTCCTAGTGACAGCAAACTAAGAACAAGTCCCAGCCTTCCGTCCAAAGTCATGTGTATCCTGAATCCCGACAGCAATCCATGAGTTTGGGAGCTTCTCTTTTCCTAATCCAACCCGCAAATATGTCTGCTGCCTCGACCAACACCTCAAGCTTTGTTATACCATCAAGTAGAGGCCTCAGCATAGCTGTGCACAGAATCCCGGCTCATAAAAACTTTGAGATAATAAATGCTTGGTGGGTTAAGATGCTAATTTTGGGAGTAATCTGTTATGTACCAAGAAATAACTAGTGGATATTTCCTTTCTAGTTTACTTCAATTCAGTAGTATCCTAAGCAACATGCTAACTTTAGAGTGTTGCAAAGAATATGGCTTCTAAAATTCAACAAGTTAATCATTCCTTGGTAGTCATGAGCAATTAATTCCAGGAGCCCCCAAAGATAAGATACTCAAGTACCTTATATAAAATGGTAAAGTATTTGCATGTCTAAAGTGTCCTCCTACATACTGTAGATCATCTCTAGATTCCTTATAATTCCTAGTATAATGTAGATAGTACTGTAAATGGTATATTAAAGCAACAACAACTTTACAGTCCCTCTCTGCTTGTACAGTGGACTTGGCATTGGGGATTTAACTGAGAGATAAGCACTTTAAACCAACCAGTCATTCAAGAGAGAAAGATGAGGCAGTTTGTCTCAGGAAGGTTTTATAGTCTTGGAAGCCCTGTGTGAGTCTATATAAGTTGGATTTGACCCAATATCAATAGGTGTGTTTGTTTTATTGGGTTTTGTAAGTTTGGAGAGATTTCATTGACTGCTAAATTACTGTTTATATTTTCCTGAGAATTGACTGGGCATGATTTTCTGATCTCAGCACCCATCTATCATGGCTAGTAGAAATCATTGTTCTAGAAAAGTTATATGAGGACTTAAAAATTTGTGGAAATTTTGAATTAAAAGATAATGGGAGGGCTGAGCCCCGGTGGCATAAGTGGTTGAGTGCAGAACTGCAGCCCGTGGGCTTGGCGGTTCAAATCCAGGGGCGGCTCTCAGGAGCGACACTGGGTATCACCCACGACCACCAGAGGCAGTGATGCCCACAAAACAAACAAACAAAAAGATAATGGGATTTGTTGTTCCTGGGTCATATAACCGTTTGTTCACTCTCAAACTTTTAAGTCCTCAGATGTCACATCTTTTAATAGCTGGGTACCATCAGCCATTTTTACCACTCTTGCTCAATCCCCACACGTCCTCAGTGGTCGTCTCATGCGAGTTCGCTCACAGTGATGCAATTTTTCCTGTTTGATGCCTGAGGCCTGGTCCTTTTGACATTTTGTGGCCATTTCTTCCCTGTGGGCTTGGATACCTCTCTGCTAGATGGCCATTTGTTTATCTTCAGGCTTTGAGACATCAGACTTCAAATCCTTTGGTAGCTGGGCACCATGGGTTTTCTTCACCACATTTGCTTATGAACCTATTTGACTTCAGTGATCACATTGGGCCAGTCAGCATTCTGAAATGCCAAATTAGTAGAACAAAGTGTTCTTGCCTTGAGGGAGAACAGCTGGGTAGGGATCCAAGGTCCAGATTCTATCTTAGTATTAAACATATAAATATATGTATCAGGGTTGTTCCCTCCCTATAATATGTGCTTATGTTTGCATATGTATATATCTGCGTTTAGACATCTGTAAGGGCCCTTTGCCTTCTAGTACCTTCCTCTATTTCCTTCTCCCTTCCTCCCATTCCACTGTCATACTCGATCATCCTTTGGGTTTTAGTACTTTCGATTACATTACCCTTACTTTGGCCCCACCAGGTCTCCCACATTCTCCCTGCCACTGTCTGTGGACTGCTCATTGTTCTCCCCACCCTGAGTCTATCCAGGCCCCCCTTCCTCTCCCCTCTTCCCCGTCTTTCTCTCCTCCCCACTGTCCAACCAGTACACTACTGTGGGGATGAGAAATGGAAATGCGGGGAGCCCAGGATGGATGAACCCCATGGGAATGAAGCTGCTGGATGGGTGGAGGGAAGGTGGGGTGGGGAGGGGGAGCCAACTTCAAGGATTTACATATAACCCCCTACCGGGGGGACAGACACTGAGGGAGAAGGCAAGGGGAGACATAGAACATTGTAAGTTATGACAAGACAATGATTTATGGAGTATTAAGAGTTGGAGGGGGAGTGGGGAGCAAGGATGGAGGGGAAGGAATGGGAGGCTGAGGTCAGCGGCTCGGATGGAAAGGTGGAGGTTCAAAGAGTGATGACAGCTGCAGGCATGTGAAGAAGCATGGCACAATATATGTATTTATGTATTATGAGAGACGATATATGAACCCCCATTAAAATGATTAAATAAAAATAAATAAATAAATAAAAACATCTGTGCAATTGAAAAAAAGATAATGGGAGTCTCCATGATTTATGAAGCATTCTTATGCTTTTACTGCTGGTACCTATATATTTAGTCTTTATATTTCTATAAAAATCAACTGCCTTCATTCTCCATCAGATTATTATTGTAGTCTTCAGGAACTAGTTAACCTATTCCAATACCATGACCTTTTACTATTATATCACCAAGTCTCTAGATTGGTAGACACCCTCAGAAGATAACCAAGAAAGATAATAGACAATGTTTTGCCTAACATTCTTCTCTGAGTCTATAAAACATTCTGCTACCTTTTCCATTAAGGATGGAGGGTTCTTCCTAACATCCTTGCTGTACCACCCTGATAATGATGGCACAACAAAAATGTTCATAGAACACAAAAATATTATTGTAATAAATTTATTTAATTTTAAAACACCACAGGATGCGGGACAAATTGTTCAAAATAAAAAAAGTGGGACATTTGGTCACCTTAAGCTAGATCCATCTTTTAAGGTCATTTATAAAACCTTGCTTCAATTCCCTATTTTTGCTTTAATTAGTTAAGAAAGACTTTTTGACAGCAAGGAATGAAACATAACAAATATTTGCCCATTCTTTGACCAGGAAAGCAAAGTCACATTAAAAAGGAATTAATATTTTTAGACAGCTTTACAGTTTTATGTGAAAATTTTGACTGTGAAATGCCAAAGCAATAGGCTACTATATTTCCAAAAATACAAAAGGGAAACCCCAAAATATTAGAATTCGACTGCATTGTAAAAGAGCAAAACAACAAGATACAAATATCGCTATCAAGAATCAGTGTTCTTGAGGAGTCATAGACCGGGTAATGGGCATCAGCAGACACATAACAAACAAAAACATATTGTTAAGAATGAGGGCGATTGGAACAGAGACCCAAAGCCCATCTGTAGACAGTGGAACAATCTCCTCACAGGGGGTCCATAGGGCAGGGATGAGTCACCAGGGCGCCATAAAGCATTGATGAAACACACTATACTCCTTGGATTCCTTGAGATTTCCTCATCCCCCACTACCATGACCCCAGTGCTGCCTCTCAACTCAGACTAGACCATAACATGTACACAGGTATAGAAAAGGGTAGGCGCTCACAACAAACAGGATTCAGGAACAGGAGTGGAAATAGCCATACCAGAAGGGTAGGGGGAAGAGGGGAGAGGAAGGGAGAAAGGGAGAATTGATCGTTGTGATCACAACGATCGACACATAACCATACACCCCTCTACAGGAGTAAGAACAACAGAAAACATGGGGGAAGGAAGGCAGTTGTCAGTGTGAGAGATGAAAACAATAGCAATGTACAATCTACCAGGAGGTTATGGGGGTTGGGGGAGGGGGATGAAAAGTGGAGCTGATGCCAAGGTTCAATAAAAAGTCAATGTCTAGAAAAGAATGAGGGCAAGATATATACAAACATACCTGATTCATTTGATATATGGATTGGGATAAGAGTTGCATGAGCCTTCCAATAAAATGATTTTAAAAGAAGAAGAAGAATCGGTGCTCTTGAAGATGAACCGTTCCTGAACAAAACACACAGCCAGGTTAAAAAAAATGAACAATAAAATGGAAAATAGTCTAAAAATACTGTGGGCCACCATCAAAAGGAACAACACACTTCTGGTAAAGGTCCCAAACAGAAAGAAGACAGAAGAGCTACTGAGGACATAATTGATGAAATATTTGGAGGGGGGGGCAACCACTGCCCTCTGGTGGTTGTGGGAGCTACCCAGCCTTGCTCCCAGAGAGCTGCTGCTGGATTTGAACCGCCAAGCCAATGGGCCGCAATCCCGCACTCAACACTATGGTGTCGGGGCTCAGCTCCAATTTATGAAATATTAAGGGAGAACTTCCCTCACCTGAAGTCAGAACATAAAATAACTCTGCAGAAATCCATAGAATCCCTTGCAGAACTGACCCCAGAAGAAATCATGCCAATATCTAATAACCAACTTTCTAATATTAATGAAAAGGAAATAGTATTGAAAGCTGCACAACAAAAAAGAACAATTATATACAATACCTAGAAATCAGGATAAATTTAGATTTTTCCATTGAAACCATTCAGCTAAGAAGGCAATAGAATGATTTATTCAGGGCTGAGCCCCGGTGGTGTAGTGGTTGTGGGCGGGACTGCGGCCCACTGGGACGGAGGTTCAATTCCAGCAGTGGGGCTGGGCCTCCTACTCCCATCACCAGGGAGCAGTGATGCCCGCCCCCCCCCCCAAAAAAAGATGATAATAAATATAAATAAGATTTAGTGGGATCAGAGCAGGCAAGAATTACTCGAATGGAAAAGATAGCAAACCATTCACAAAAATACAGCAAACTACTTTCAAATTGCAAAGAAAATTTCAAAGAGCAAACAACTGACAAAGAAGAAATTTTAAAACTTCAACAAAACAAAGATGAAAACCATATAAGCAAGGCAAACAATAAGATAATAAAAGCAAAAACCAAAGGGAACAAAAGAACACACACAAACACAAACAATAAGAACACAAAAATATTAAGACCAATAACAGTATAAAATATATTATATAAATAATATAATTATATAAATGTAATATAATATAATATATAATAAAATGACATCAACAAAACTGTGTTTATCAAAAACAACACTGAATATAATTGGACTGAGTTCACCAGTTAGAAAGATAAAGACTAATAAAGTGGAGGGGAAAAAAGCATGAAACTTTAATACGCTGCTTACAAGAAACACACTTTAGACATAAAGGCAAACACAGACTAGAAAATTAAAAGATGGGGAAAATATATCAAGCTAACAGCAGTCAAAAAGAAAGCTGGAGTAGCAATAGTAACCTCAGACAAAATAAACATCAAATCTAATGACAGAGTGAGACAAAGAAAGTCATTGTATAATTATGAAAGTTTCAGTTGACCAAAAAACTATCAGCTTAATTAATATATACACACCAAATGAAAAACCATCAAGTGCATTAATCAAATTCTTACAGAATTGAAGTGAAGAAGCAAATACAATAAAATGAGGAGATAATATGATAAAATGAGGAGACGTCAATACATCACTTTCAACTAAAGATCCACTAACTAGAAAAAATAATAAAGACATAATAACAATCAATCTGTTGAATCACATGTATATGTAAAAAACACTTTGTCCAACAAAAAATAATTTCACTTTCTTCTGTACCACCCACGGAAGCTATTCTAGAACAGATCACTGTTGCTTCTCCTATTCTCAAGCAGATGCCCATTTGAATATGCCTAGGTCATAAAGCAGCCATCGATACATTTTAAGACATTGAGATACACAATCTTTTCAGTTCATAATGACAAGTGTACAAATGTGCTTTGCATACAATGGATGGAAGTATGGATTGTGATGGCAGTTGTTGAGCCCCCAATAGAATGATGCTAAAAATTTTAGAAATCAACTCCCCCAAGCCAAACACATAGAAATTAAATAACATATTTCTCAAAAAACCACTTGGTAATTGAAGAAATGAACACAATGGGAAAAAAACACAATGAAAAGATTCCTTGAAAAAACTGAATGAGAGGAGGGACTGGAGGGTGGGAGAGATGAAAAAACGGTGTAACAAGAAAAAGTTGCTTTCTTAACCTTCCAGATTCCTTACCTCCCAGATATAAATATTGGTCTGAGTGGATAAAGCAAAAACAAAAAAAACCTAACCAAAGAAACGGTGCAATGTTAGCATGTATCAGAGTGTGTTCTTCAGGGTGTCCTTTCGTTACTAGCATTAAAAAAAAAAAACAGAAGCACCAACAATGCTGGAAAACGGCTTCCCTAAAACTACGATTCCTTAGTGCTAGTTTGTCTTGTGTAAGCTGAGGAGATTTCTTTCACCCAGGTTGATCAGTGTGTCAATGACTGTTATGCCAATCACATTGCTTCTCACATTCCCGAGCAGATTCGTATTTGAACATGCTTTATAAATGAAGAAATGTTTGATTTTCAACAAAATCTGGATCAAAAAAATATCAGCCAGGAATCCTATAGAAATGAATTACATTTCTAAGAATTCCTTGCCAGAAAGACTCTAGTTTTGATTCTGCCGACCAAAGTCCCTTGTATTAGATCTGAAAAATAGAAGGGATGCAGAAGCTATTGTTAGCTAGCAGTGGCATGTAGATGTCATAAAGTTTCTGTGAATTACCTGCATCAGAGAAGTAATAGCATTGATGGCAGCTTCCTGTGATCCTTTTTTGGAAGCTCTCAGCAGTTTCCTGACCCCCCCGACCCCCGCAGGTCTTTTGATAATTCTCACCCGACCCCCCACCCTTGGTTCTTTCTTTTTAGGTAACTTTAAAAATTGACCAAATCCCTTCTGGCTAAAACATGTGGAGTAGCTTTTATTTCCTGCCTAAATTCTTAGGGAGCAGAATTTGAAATAAATGTAATTTTCAGGATCTTCACAAAATAAACAATCGGTTATCCTACCGCATTATCCATGAAAGCAGTGACAGTCTTGTCACTGGGCTAAAACAGAACACTGGCAGTCCAGGGCATTGGGTGAGAAATAGCTGAAGAACAGAACCTTACACTGGATGTTACCAATACATTAAGAATAGACTAATTGCTATCAACTATACTGGAAATTTCACAAAAAAAAAAAAAAAATGACAACCCAGAGTGCTAAATCCTTGGATCACAGTTAGAAAACCAGAGAACTTCTAGGGCCCTCTTGAGGAAAGAAAACAAACAAACTCTGCTTTCGCAGTGGTGATGCATAAAAAGCAGTTTTAAAGTGTGAGAATTAATTAGAATTACCATATAAATTGCATTCATGGCCTTGTGAAGTCTTTTATGTGAAAGTTAGGACATTAATTGAAAAAGAGTGTGTCTTAGCTATCTAATGTTGCTGTACTAGAGACACTACAAATGGTTGGCATTAGCAAACATTTTCTCTGACATCAGGAGGGTGTTGCTTCCAATGGGAAATTTTCTCTCCATTGGTTCTGGAGAAAGGTCCTCATCTCTTTCACCTTCTGTTCCATGGTGATTGTCTTAGACAGGGTTTCCTAGAGAAAAAAACCAGGACTTTTATAATTAGATAGATAGACGATAGATAGATAGATAGATAGATAGATAGATAGATAGATAGAGCACAAAGGAATACAACAATTAATTAGTCCACGCAGCAGTACAGAGGGCTCAGTTCAACTCACTTCCATGGAACAGTTAATGTACTGAAAATCCTTCAACTCTCAAGGGCTGCTGGGTCCAAGGTCAAAAAAGAAGACAGCTAAGTTTTCCCTAGGGCAAGGCATGTGGTCCCAGGGGCAGCAAAAAGTTGTATAAGTCACCAACAGTCAGCAGCTCAGGAACTTAGTGAAGCAGGCACAGTTGGAATATAGAACTCAAACAATCAAGATGGCAGTTGCAAACTCAAGCAATGTACACACCAGCAGCATGGGGAAACAAGTTTCAAAGGAACCTTAAGTTCTGGTGACACTACCTGTGCATTGGCTGTTCCACAGATAGTGTAGCTCATAAGCTGAGGCAGAGAACTAGCTAAAGCACATTAGTATGATGCCAGAGAGCAAGATAGATAGGGCAGGGCTTGCCAAGTCATGTATCTCTTTGTTTTCCAATCAAACTGCGACCTTCTTAATCTCATATGTACCTATTGGCCAGATAGGCACAATACACCTACCTATCACAGTTTGCTTCATGTGACCAAGCCTCTGTCTTTCTCTGTTTGCTTGCTTACTCAATCTGCTGTTTCATACTTCAGAGGAAAGTAACTTGCAGCACATCCTGTACTACCCTGCCTGTGTTGTTTTAATTAAATATTCTCTATCTCACTTCTCTGGCTTCTAATATTCATTGCAGTGGCTACACAGAACTCATGGACAAAATTCATAATGAAAAGGTTTACTAAGGAAGTTAGCAAGTTGCAATGTCAATGAGAAATGCGCAGGGTTGAGTTGTTTAGCAGGATATCTACAAAGTTCTGTCAAGTATGCTAATAAATCTCCAAAGGAAGTATCACTGTGAAGTAAGTCTCAGCTCAGAGGCACTCAGCTTGAGCTCGGTGGGTCAGCAAGCCCACATCCCCGAAGCAGGTGCACAGAGGTGTCTTACTCCAGTAAGCCTCAGCCCAAAGGCTTCACGTCCAGGAAACCACAAGCTCAACTTCCCCATTTAAGTATCCTAAGGCACCCCAATATGCAAGCCAGCCACCTACTCAAGAGCATGCATCTTTAGTTGTCCCATGGCTTAGGAAAGCCATCACTCTGCCCCATGTTCTGGCTTCTGGTTCTGTTGCTGCTTAGCTGTCATTTGGACCAGCAGGCTCACTGTGCAGGCTCTCAGGTCCAGAGGACATGCTCCACTCCTGGCTCTTGCTGGTAATGAGATCCCTCCTGCTGCAGCTCAGAAGGCTCGTTTTATACACAGTGAGAGAATCCTACTCTCAATGACTTACAGGTAGAATCGATTAGTCATTTCACCTTTTTACGTCCCCTACCTTTTTACGAGACCCATGCAGGGAAAGGTTGTTTGGTGTGCATGAGAAACTTGGACTAAAGAAGCCACTTTAAATAATTCATCGTCCTCCATTGCCTATCAACATAACATAGAAAACCCATTCCCAAAGGGATTATAGCAATAGGTGTAGGGGTTATGATTCAGTCCACAACAGATCCTGAAAGCTATCTCATTGATATCCTGTCTGGTTATAATCAAAAGGAAGCTTTGAGTATGACCCTATGTATTCTGGGAGTCGCTACAGAGAATTATTGATCTCAAAGGAGTAATGGGGTTCGATATCTTAAGAGTAGGAGTATTATGTAAACCTGAACTTTCATCTGGCATTCTGAAAGAGGAGTATAAAAGGAGTCCCAATTTGTAGGAGCCAGCAGTTCTTATCACTGGTATCCTAACAGAGTAGTGTGAAACCAGCCCCCAAGATGTAGCCATCAGATCAGATATTGGGTAGTTGTATGAACTTCCCAAGTTTGAGGCTGATATTTGCCTGT
Organism: Nesogale talazaci; assembly: GCA_004026705.1. Lineage (NCBI taxonomy): Eukaryota > Metazoa > Chordata > Mammalia > Afrosoricida > Tenrecidae > Nesogale > Nesogale talazaci. The sequence goes on from PVJH01019533.1 coordinate 42,209, forward strand.
TTGGCAGTCTTGAGTGGGTCTCTAACTTTACTCTGGGTAACCGGAATAGCAGACAGACTGGAGTGACTGGTGAAGAGGATGAAAGAGTAGGATGGTGAGCAATTAGTCTATTTCCAGTAAAGACCTGGAGTCATCCCTCTTTTGATCACACGGTTAACAATGAAGGTGAGCGGTACCCTTTTCTTCTCAATCCTATGGAAATAGCACCTACACCCCCCTACACATCAGGTATGACAACTGAAAATGTCTCCAAATATTTACAAATGTCCTTAGTGGGGGAAGGGGCACAAAATCATCCCTAGCTA
>PVJH01019534.1:0-36862 GCA_004026705.1 Nesogale talazaci
TCCCTTCGGAGACGCAGGGCGGTGGGTTCACAGGGCAATTTGTCGCTCGTGTCCATCTTGCAGGTGACTCTTTCTCCACATCAGCCTGGTAGACGATGGAGGGGGCGAATCGTCCAGGATTAGGAGATAGCACTCCGCTTCTCGTGCTCAATGCTCTCTGGTCGGCAGGGTGTTCTTCTCCTGTGCCTCCGTTTTCTTCAGCTTGGCCTTATCGAAGTTGTCGATTTCTCTCATATCTGGCTTGTCTGCATTTTCTTAAAACAACCCCTGGTTTCCAGCTCCCACCTGAGCTACTGGGTGATCCCACTCTCGGGGCTGCAGCAAGAGACCTCCCACTGCTCTTAGGATTGATATGGATGTCCCCTGCGCAGACTCTGCAGAATAACCTCCCCACCCCCCTCGCCCCGTCCTGAGTCATCCTGCCCTATTTCATATTCTCTGGGGTACCATGCTTTGATACAACACATCTCCTGTTGCCTAGCTTGTTCCTCTTTTAATTTTCAGTTCATAACACAAAGATCAGAAAAACTATTTTTTGTAAAAAGGGTTTTAAAATAATTTGTTCTTTTCCTTTATAGCATTATCATAATTTGTCTTTATATATTTCTGAGATGACACTAAAAACTCCCAAGACAGAAGGAGTCGTGTCTTATTTCCTCACTGCTGCATCTCTGTGTATCTGCAGCACTTAGCCTGTAGCAGGCAACAGTCTCCCCTTTTGTTTTTCTCACTGTCCCGTGACGTTTACTTTCAGGAGGCCTTAGGGCACTGCATCATCTACTTAGGCCTAAAAAATGAGTTGATGTTATGGTTGTTGTTTGATAGAGCTTAAGTACTAAAGATTAGGTAAAATTGTCAACTCTGGGGCATTAGGCGGTCTGAGAACTCCATCTTTCCTGTATTGACATGTCTTCTAAACACAGACATGCTGTGGAAGCTAGTGGCCTCCATTGAACAAATGCCTTCTTCTGCTTTGAGACTGGCGCTGCATGGTGCCCGGCTACCGTCAAGGAACATTTTCACTGAGCATTCTTCACCTTTTGTAGAAGAATCCTGGTCAAAGGGGAGTAATGCAGAACAGCATTTCAAGTTTGCATGGATTCCAGACTTTTTGGAGTTGTAGAGACTAGATGAACCCCTGAAACTGTTGCCCTGAGAAATCCTTCAGCTTAAACCCAAAGTATCCCCTTCTTAAAAATCAGGCAATAGGACTGAGCCCTAGTGGTGTAGTGGTTGTGCGCGGGACTGCAACCCACTGGGATGGAGGTTCGATTCCATGGAGCAAAGGCTGGGCCTCCTACTCCCACCACCTGAGGGCAGTGATGCCCCCCCAAAAAAAAAAATCAGGCAATATTTTGGCTAACCATGGAATTATGTGCTTCATGTAGTAATGCCTGCTTAAGTGTCATCTTTGTTGGGATCAAAGAGACAACAGTATCTTGAAAGATCAGATAAAAAGTTCTCAGGAAGCAGTGAACTTATATTAATGAGGGAGAGACAGCTCCTAGAAGGAGGGGAAGAATTATTGTACAACTTGAAGAATTTAAGTTGTGAATTCTTAGTTAATCACCAAGTTGTGTATGAAACAATTGTTTCAGCGTTGAAACAATTGAGTAGGTGTATGCTTTGCTGTGTGTGTTTTCAACAACAAATAGGCATGCTGACTTTGCTGTTTGCTTTTGGGTTTGCTGTGATTCAGCAAACATTTGAAGGTTTACCATATGTCAGAAACTTGCAGATTTTGATTGATATCCCTGCCCCTTTCAGTCATCATTCTTTGATGAATAGTGTGTAATTTAAAGTATCTTCAAACCAAGACTTGATTTTCAAGGACTCTCTTATTTCTGCCTTTGGCATTCTTTTCTTGGTGGGGCGGGCATCATTGCTCTCTGGTGGTTGTGGGAGGCCTTTGGCATTCTTAAACAAAGCACTTTATACATAAAATGATCAGTGGGGAGCGGGACCTTTTCACTTGCTTCCAATTAGACTAATTAAAAAGCATATACCACAATGATTTTTTAAAAAAAAGTATATGCAATGGTCTGCATTGAGTTAGAATGTATGGAGCACAGTTTGTCCCTCTGACCTTGCGGGCACATCATTCTGATAGTGTGAACGTGACACCATTCAAGGAGCGCTCACTGTATGTAGACTGTGAGGGTCATCTACCAGTGTTGTTGCTACCAGAGTTCCAGTTCTACTCGTGTATGGGTCTATGCAAAACAATGTGCTACAGGCAAGTTCTCCTAGTAAGACCTTTTTCCCTGTCTTGTTAAGGAGCCTCCAATGTCCAAACAAAGCAGTGGCTGCTGAGATTTTTTTAGGCCAGCTAAATTTGAGGCAGCCTGGCCAACTCAGAAGAGTAAGGTGGCTTTTTTTTTTTAGAATTCCAAAGGAGGTAGTCTTGATATTCTCAGAGGATACAGGGCAATCATAGGGGCTTGTTATGAAGTTTTGGTAAAATTGAAAATGGGCACTGGTAAGAAAATGTTCCGGGGAGAAGTTTTCCCCCATCATGACAGCCCACCAGCTCATTCTTTGAGAGTGGTAAGGGCTGCCCTATGAGAATTTCCATGGAAACCTTGCCTCATCCAACTTAGACCTCTGATCTTGCCCCTTTAGACTTCGATTTGTTTCCTAAATTCAAAGAACATATCACGAGCCCTTTAAGGTGCCCAAACCAGCATTTTGATGTGCCAGTCAGTGGCGGCAGAATTCTTCAAGGAAGGGCCAGAGAGAAGGAAACTCCACCTCCAGAACTCTGTAGATCTAGCTGGAGGATATGTTGAGAAACAGTAGCTTTACATTTCCTTATTGTGCTTTAATGTTTTATAATTTGTAGCAGTGCCTCTTTGACTTACCCTCTTATTTCCCAGGTATTTGGTGGTGGGTGACGGTATGTAAAAAAAGTCATTGATCCATGAGACACAGGGAATATGGTAATAAAAGATTTTATAATAATGAAGAAATTCTGCCCTTTATTTTACCAAGATAATGCAACTGATTTTCTTTACTGGGATGTGGCCCAAGACCTGTAGCAAGCTTTCAAAGGTAGGTTTATGAAATATTTCTTTTTTCTTATAGATGCTGATAGTCCTGCCCTGTCAACTCTGATATAGACATATTTGATAATACCTTGAAGGTAGGAGAGAGATGACTAGAGTCTGGGGAGATTTAGAATTAGAACCCTTGGTGGAGGGAACTGCCTTTAAAACATCTGAAAGGGAGCTAACAGATGTCAGGAGTTGGGGAGTGATGGAAGGGACTAAGTAGAAAGTTAGCAAACAAGTTTACATTCTCCTAGGGGAAAGGGTAGCAATTAATGGAAGGTATGGCTACAAACATAAAAAGCCAGAAATGGATCAGCAAACTGCCGACTGAACAACATGCCCAAGTTTTATTGTGAAATTCCTCACCCATGACTTTCCTTCTGTGAGAAAGTCCCAGAGCAGTAGTAGAAAACACAAAACCAAACTCAGCTGCTATTGCGTTGATGCCGACTCACAGAGACACCCTTGCCCCTGTGAGTTTCTAAGACTACAAATTTTTATGGGAATAAAAAGCTTCATCTTTCCCCTGAGGAGTTGGCTGATGGTTTTGAACTGCTGGCCTGTGGTTAGCTCCCTGATCAATTCATGACCACTACACCACCAGGGCTTCTAGGAAACATAGAAAACATGAAAGAAGAAATGGCTGAAAGAGCAGGTTTCAGGCCTGCTTGACAAAACAAGTTATTAAGGTACAGATCCACCTCCTCACTCCCCAGCTGCATTTCGAAAAGAGGTTAGCCATTTTTTGGCATTAAAAACAGCTGCATTAAAAATAAATAAATTAAAAAGCTGCATTTCTTTCTTTTTTTAAAAATTGAGGGTTCCTACAATACATCATCCATCCATCCATCCATCCATCCATCCATCCATCCATCCATCCATCCATCCATTGTGTCAAGCACATTTGTACATTTGTTGCCATCATCATTCTCAAAACATTTTCTTTATACTTGAGCCCCTGGTATCAGTTCCTCAGTTTTTCCTCTCTTTTCGTGCTCCCACCTCCCACATGAATCCTTGATAATATATAGATTATTATTTTTGTCATATCTTAGACTGTCTGACATCTCGCATCACCCACTTTTCTGTTGTCCATCCCCAGGAAGGAGGTTGTATGTAGATCCTTGTAATCAGTTCCTCCTTTCTACTCCACCTTCTTGGTATCGCCACTCTTAGCACTGGTCCTTAAGGGATCATTTGTCCACGATTCCCTGTGTTTCCAGTTCCTATTAAAAGCAACTGCATTTCAACAAGGAAAGATACCTTTTGGTCCTTCTCCAGCAGGGACGATGGTCGATCCCTCTTGGTTTCCTCCCTGCCTTGGTATGATGTGGGCACCCACCCATGATGCCATGATAGGCCCTTCTCCTGGGATGTTGGCAACGATGCCTGGACTCCCAGGGATGTGGCCCCAGCCCATCCTATGATGATGCTCCCTTGCCTCCAGGAGTGACTCGACCTGGATAAGGACGGGACAGGCAGACTTGTTATAACAGCTTTATATTACTTGTACTATTTCACCAGGAGATCATGATACTGTGACTCTGGAAGTTTTCTAAGAACACAATGTTCCATTCCTTTAGAAAGAGAACAGCTTTGGAAATAAGTGGTGCATGAACAGAACTCATTCACTGCCATCGAGCCAATGCTGACTCAGCCACCAACCAACCCCCAGTGAGTTTCCAAAACGTCACTGCTGGCAGGTGTAGGAAACCCAGTCTTCCTCCTGTATAGCTTGCTGCTGTTTCTGAACTGCAGACCATCCAGATCACAGCCCAACTTGTAACCAGTACCTACCACAACACCAGAGCTCCAGGGAACAAAAAGCATAACGAAATAACTTTTTTGGGGGTGTGTGTGGTGATATGTGTGTAATTGTGATATGTGAAAATAAAACTCAACTTTCAGTTAAAAAAACAACCTCTCAAGTTGGTGCTGTGGGATGAGAAGTGGGCTGCAAAGACAAGGCCAGCAGTTCAAAGCCTCGCACCTCTTGGTATGAGAATACCGAAGCAGTCTCTCACAGTCATGATTCAGTCTTGGAAAGTTTGGAAATCAGTGGTTATTAGCCGGAACGGGCAGTGGGTTTGGTTTTGGTATGTTTGAAACATAGGTTAGGAACTCTGACTTGACAAAATAATTTGGATTTAAAAGGCTAATATAAATTTAATACTTTTAGTTTTTAATAGGTATTCATTCAGAGGACCTAGAGAAGTAACTCTGAATTCTTCCTATTAGTGAACACACAGCCAAACAATTTCTATAGATTCACATTTTATGTTGTCGTTGGCCAGCAGTTATCTGGAAACACAGGGAGTCCAGGCAGACAAACCCTTCAAGATATTGAGAGTATCCATCTTGGGAAGGGAAGGGGGGAGGGAGTTGAGGAGATACTGATCACAATGATCTACATTGTGGAGAAGTGGCAATAGAAAAGTGGGTGAGACATTGGTCGGTGTAAAACATGAAAAAATAATAATGTAAAAATTATCAAGGTTTCATGAGGGAGGGCATGGGAGTGTAGAAAATGAACTGATATTAAAGGCTCAAGGAGAAAGAAAATGTTTTGAAAATGATGGCAACAGAAGTGCAAATGTGCTTCACACAATGGAAGCATGCATGGATTGTGATACGAGCTGTATGAACATCCAATAAAATGATTAAAAAAAACCCAAAAAGATGGGACAGAGCCAACGTAAAGCCTTCTGAGTAGACAGGTTTCCAATCATCTCAGAAGCTAGATGGGCCACCATTCCCAAGTAGCACTCTAAAAACAACCCCGTTCAGCTGGTGTTGCGATCTCCTGGCACTAACAACCGAAAAGAGAACTGTGGCTCGTGCAGTGCTGGCTATCAATGGGATGGACGTGACCCGCAAGTACACAGCCCGAGAGAGAGAGGTGCTAATTACTCGGCGTCCATCTGGTTTGGTCGGCCCGCCTCACCTCCAGTAAAAAGCCCATGCTGGCTTCCATGTTCCACTCGGATCAAGTTTGTGGTGCTAGCAGATACTAGGCAAGCAGGAATCAAATCTCTTCTTCAAAAGATTTACAAAATTTACTCCAACTACGTCCTCAAGAATCCATTCTGCTCTCTGCAACTACCCATCAGGTGTGATCTATTTGAACAGAATCTGAAGCTGGCCCTTGAGGTGGCAGAAAAGGCTGGGACGTTTGGATTTGGGTCATAAACTGAACCTGCACAAGGCTTCCATGTTCTGAGTGTCTGTCAGTCCCAGTTCAATAGAGTGCTGGCAGCCGTGTTTGCGGACATGGAAACTGAGGGATGTTGGACCAGGTGATTGGATTGACCCCCTGCCCCCCTGCCTTAATACCATGCTCTGTTCTGCCCTGTATATCAGGTCCCACTTCCTACCTCTGTACAGATTTATTTATGGAGAAGACGGGCCCACAAATGTTATAATAAATGTTCTTTTGGCTGCAAAAAAAAAAAAAAAAAAGACATATGCAACTAGACATATTTACTTTTACTTCTTTTTCCTCTAATAAAAACCATATTAAAAAAAAAAAAGATGGGGGCTGAGCCCCGGTGGCGTAAGTGGTTGAGTGCAGGACTGTGGCCCGCAGGCTTGGCGGTTCAAATCCTGTGGTGGCTCTCAGGAGCAGCGCTGGGTAGCTCCCATGACCACCAGAGGGCTGTGATGCCCCCAAAAAATAAATTAAAAAAAAAAAGATGGTTAGTACTGGATTTTTATATGATCTTTAGTTTGCTTGGGAGAGAACTGGGACTTTCTATTCCTGTAAAGAGTTACAGTCTGAAACCCACATGGGTAGTTCTACCCTGTCCTATAGAGGTCACCATGAGTTTGGATTGACTCTGTGGCAGTGAGTTTGGATTGTTACTTTGCTTAAAAGTTGAGTGTTGGGCTGAGCCCCAATGGTGTAGTGGTTGTGTGCGGGACTGTGGCCCACTGGGATGGAGGTTCAATTCCAGCAGTGGGGCTGGGCCTCCTACTCCCACCACCAGAAAGCAATGATGTTCCCCCCCCCCCAAAAAAAAAAAAGTTGATTGTCTTGTTTATCTAGTGCTGCTAGATAACAGAAATACCACAAGTGAAGGGCTTTAACAAACAGATTTATGCTCTTAGAATTCAGAAGATTGGGAGTGTCAGCACAGAGTACCAGCTCAAGGGGAAGGAAGCCTTTCGCTGTCTTGGCGTGTGGTGCAGGAAGAAGGTCTTTGTCTCCTTTAAACACCTGCAGACCCAACATTCACCGGAGAGCTCCTTGTCTCTTGGCATCAATCGTCAGATTCCAGTAGTTTTCTCAATGCAGGCACCTCAGGTTCAAAAGACCCATTCTACTCTTGAGTTATCTTTATTGGTGATAATTTGTCCCCCTGATCCCTGCTGGCTTTGCTCTCCTTTTATTCCCTTAAAATGAAAGATAGTGTAGACCGTACCCCAGGGGAACACTTTTTAAACAGATCAGGGGGTTGCATCCCACCCTGATAGGAGTCCTGGTAGCATAGTTAGACTGAAAACCACAAGGTCAGCAATTCAGCCACTCCCTGAAGAATGACCAGGGTGGGCTGAGCCCCGGTGGCGTAGTGGTTGTGCGCAGGACTGCAGCCCACTGGGATGGAGGTTCGATTCCAGCTCCACGGAGCGAAGGCTGGGCCTCCTACTCCCACCACCCGAGGGCAGTGATGCCCAATAAAACCAAACCAAACCAAACCAAACCAAAACAAAACAAAACAAAAAAAGAATGACAAGGGATGCCCAAAGTGTGTGTGGGGGTGGGGGGAGGGGGGGCAATTCTGCTCTGCCCTATAGAGTGGCTAAGAGTTGGAGTCCACTTAGTAGCAGCAAGTCTGGCTTTTTTAGTTTATCTGACTCTTAAATCCTTTTACACTTTATCTTAGTGGATCACATCATGGTGATCATGACATACCTGCCATGTTACCAAACCAGAGAATCACCAGCCAGCTAAACTGGACCTTACTTTGTGGGACACAACTTAGTCTGTAACAGATTCATTCTGTGAAATTTGAATTTAGGTGTTTGTGAACCTTTGACCTCCTTTTCCCTGTTCATTGAGACCATTTCCTTCACATGCTTTCCTCCATCTCATTCTTTACTTCTTTGGGGTGGGTCCTCTCTAAGCATAAAAAGATAAGTCTCACCTCTTTCCGATCCCTTCCCTGAAATTAATTGTGCTAAATTATCAGCTTCTTACATTTCGAGCAATCTTCATGCCATAGACATTTATTAAGTGTCCATGTGTGCTTGCGACTAAGCTAAGTGGTGGAGCGTTAAAGTGGGAACACATGAGACTCACTTCTATTAAGTGCTTTTAAAGTGCCAGGTAACACGAATGCAAATCATATTTTCAAAAGTATTCATATAAATAATGTCCCCACTCCCCTCCCAGCTAAGTACCTTAAATGCTTTAAGATTACATCTCATAAAACGAGGGTGGGGTGTTTAGTCTTCATTTGGATTTGATTTAGGTGATGAAGTGTAAGTTATACAGTTCTCCAGAGGTCCATTTTTAGCCCGGTCTTATTAGAATGAACATAAAGTATTTGGAATTCTATCCCCGTAACTCATAGCCACCAGACTGTAAGCCAGTTATTCCAGTAGCAGAATTCCCGAGTCTGCTCATCTGAATGGGGACAAGAGGCAGAGGAGAGCTGAACTGTGCAAGTACAAAATCTTAAGGATAATATTTTCCTATCCTTAAACCCCTCAATGTAAAATACTATTTATGGATGTGGCCATTATGCGTCAAGCATGAAGGAAGGTCCAGGAAAGGGATGTTGAAGGTCTCCAAAGATAGTAACGGAAGTCCTTCAGTCTGGATTATTTACAAAGAATTAGCGTGTTTGTGGCATTTTTGCTGCCAGAGCTTTTGATGAAGTACCATGTTGTAGGTGCTGTGTTGTACTCACAGAAAATGCTCTTGGATGGCTCCTGTTAGACATGGTGCCGGTCTATGCAAACTATATGTTTCACTAGTATATTTTCCCAAGATTCTTATAGGAGAAACAAAAAAACAAGAAATACAAAACAAAGAAGTACATACAACCTAGAGAGTATATGAGATTCAAGTAAGAATCTCTTGACTAGGTGGAGGAGATGTAGTGTTACCTATCAACTTTTGGGAGAGAGAATTGAATGCAGGCATTCAGAATGGGGAATGGGTTTCCTGGCTTCCCTGCTTCTGTTTCTAGGAGACACATCTGTAAATTAGACTCTTTGCGCATATTAAATGCAAAGTGTGTAAGGTAGTTATTGAACCATAGTAATGAGTCAGTAACTGTTGATTCTGGGCCTCCCTGAGCATCCATCCATCCATCCATCCATCCATCCATCCATCCATCCATCCGTGTCAAGCACATTGTCACATATTGTCACCATCATTTTCAAAGCATTTGCTTTCTATTTGAGCCCTTGGTATCAGCTCCTTATATCACCCCTTTCTCTCTCAGCCTCCCTCATAAACCTTTAAGAATTTATGAATTATTGTTATTTTTCATGTCCGATCTTTCCCTTCAGTACGAGATACGATGTCCCTCACTGACCACTAGGGCTACAGGGGACAAGACTGGAGACACTGTGCTGGAATTGCACCTGATCTGACCACAAAATACTTAGGCAAAACACGAAGGCTTTGCAGTTAGAATAGCAAGGGGAGGAGAGCAACGAAGTCCCCAGGGACCACCAAAATTCGACTTTGAGCACAGGCATGACACCCTATCAGATTCAACCAGAAAACACTCATAAAGGTCAACAAACAGACCATGAACTACTTATAGAGGCTTTTTTTGGTCATTGTTTTGTTTGTTTGTTTGTTGTTGTTATTTTCTTTTGTTGCTTTATTTGGCTCTGCCTTGTTTTTGTGCATATTATCTGCAGGTCTATCTAGATAAGATAGGTGGGGTAAACAATCTGGAGGAAAAAAATAGCTGTACCGATGGTGGGGGGGAGGCATGGCAGAGAGGGAGGTGGGGGGAAAGGGAGCAGGTGTTAACACACCCAGGGACAAGGGAACAACCAGTTATTTAAAATCGGTGGCGAGGAGGGTGTAAGAGGCCTGGTAGGGCTTGATCAAGGACAGTATAACCAAGAGAAATTACTGAAACCCAAATGAAGGCTGAACATGATACTGGGACAAGAGGAAAGTAAGAAGAAATAGAGGAAAGTACTAGGAGGCAAAGGACATTTATAGACGTCTAAATACAGGCATGTACATATGTAAATATATTTATATATGATGATGTTGTTGCAGATGGACATTGGACCTCTTATCAAGTACTCCCTCAATGCAAGAGCACTTTGTTCTATTAACCTGGCATTCATGGTGCTCACCTTCCTGACACAATCCTGAAGAAAAAGTGGGTGCATAAGCAAATGTGGTGAGAAAGCTGATGGTGCCCAGTTATCAAAAAGCTAGGTCATCTGGGTTCTTAAAGGCTTGAAGATAAACAAACAGCCATCTAGCTGAGAAGCAACAAAGTCCACATGCAGGAAGCAAACCAGTTTGTGTGATCACCAAGTGTCAATAGGATCGGGTAGCAAGCATCAAAGAACAAAAATTCATATCATTGAGAATGAGGGGGAGTGTGGAGTGGAAGCTCAAAGCCCATCTGTAGTTAACTGGACATCCTCTTACAGAAGGGTCTTGGGGAGGAGTTAAGCCAGTCAGGGTGTAGTATAGCACCGATGAAGCATACTACTTTCCTCTAGTTCTTTAATGCTTACTCACCCCAGTGATCACGATCCCAATTCTACCTTGCAAACTGGGTTAGACCAAAGGATATACACTGGTACAATTAAGAGCTGAAAACGCAGGAAATCTAGGACAGATGAACCCCTTGGAGCCAATAATGAGAACAGTGATACCAGGAGAGTAAGGGGTAATAAGCTCTGTAAATATCTGTCAGATCACATTGTCTATTTGTAGTGTTTAGATCTCTAGCCTCCGTTTTTTTTTTTTTTGGGGGGGGGGGGCAGCACTACCTCCTGGTGGTCGTGGGAGCTACCCAGTGCTGCTCCTGAGAGCTGCCACTAGATTTGAACCACCAAGCCTGCGGGCCGCATTCCCGCACTCAACCACTTAGGCCACCGGGGCTCAGCCCTCGATCTCTAGCCTCCTTGTTGAGTTTCTTTCCCTGTGATCTATATAACTTTCTCAGAAAACAGTGTATTGAAGCCATCCACTATAATTATTGAGGCTGTGATTTCTTTTTTACCTTTTTTTTTTTTTTTTGGGGGGGGGGCATCACTGCTCTCCGGTGGTGGAAGTAGGAGGCCCAGCCCCACTGCTGGAATTGAGCCTCCGTCCCAGTGGGCTGCAGTCCCGCGCACAACCACTACACCACCGGGGCTCAGCCCTCCGCCACCAGGGCTCAGTCCTCTGTTTTTATCTTTTGAAGTGTTTGGTTAACGTATTCAGCAGGTCTCTCATTCGGGGAATATATGTATAAAATGCTTAGTGGTTCTTTGTCTACCGTTCACTTGAGCATTACATAGTGTTACTCCTTACCCCTTTTTATGGTTTGTACTTTGAGGCCAATTTTATCTGAGATTAGGATTGCAAGCCCCCCCACCCCCATTTTTTTAAGTTGATGTTTGCTTGGTGTGCTTTTCTCCAGCCTTTGATTCTCAGCCTATTTTAGCTGTAGTCTTGAGATGTTTCTCCTGTGGCAGCAGATTGATGGGTTGTGTTTTCTAAGCCAGCCTGCTAGCTTCGGTCTTTTAATGCCTGAGTACAGTCCATTGATAATCAGGGTTATTATCTCCATCTGGGGAACTCTGTGATTTCATCTTATACCTTTGGTGTTTTCTTACCTTCGTTTCTTATCAGTGTGTTGTGCATGAGTATGTGTGTGTGTGTGTGTGTGTGTGTTTCATTCTTGGATTTCTTTCCACTCGGAAGCTAATGCTTTCTTGGGGGGCTGTTTTCTCTTTGTTGCCCTCTGGGTGGGATTGTTCTATGTGCAGTCTCTTATTTATGCTTGGTGAGTGCTATCCTTCTGCCTATACTGGGTTGTCAAGGACCTTTTGTAGGGTTGGGTTTCTTCTAATGTATTCTTTTGAGTTTTTTCTTGTTTTGGAAGACTCTTAGCTTCTCCATCTATCTTGATAGATAATTTGGCTGGATAGAATATTCTTGGGTTTGCATTATTTTCCTTCAACTTTGGAATATGTTACTCCACTTTCTCCTCTTCTTAATAGTGTCCTCTGATAGGTCTGAGCATATTCTTATATGTGATTTCGTGTTTATGTCTCGTTGACTTCTTTAAATTCAGTCTAACTGGTATTCTTTTTAGCCTCCTGAATGATTGCCTGGTTTTCACTCATTAAACTGGGGAAGCTTTCCTCCAAAAATTCTCTCACTATTGTTGCGGATGACTTCTTTGTTGGGTCTTCCTCCGGTTATCCAATTATCCTGATGTTGTACTCCAAATGATCCCAGCACCAGCCAAGGCATTGGAGGAGCTAAAGTCAAACCCTAGCCAGTCTTCACTGTAGCAAGCCAAAAGCTTACTTTTTCCTAAAAACCTAGTAGATCTGTGCCCACTTAGCTTCATGATGCTCCTACTGTGACCCAGAAGTGTGGAATTTCCCTCTTAGTAACTCTCCTGCACTGATTTCTGTGGAGTCCTTCTGGTATGTTTTACTCAATTTCCATCTTCCTGGAAGTCCCTGACAGTAAATCTTTTAAGGGAATAGAAAGTCCATTTTTCTCCCAAGGAGCAGCTGGTGGCTTGAAACTGTTGACCTGGTACATCACTGCACCACCAGCAAAAATCTCTTGTTGTACCTGCTTAACTTTTGCAGGTACTTCATTTTACAGCAGCAAGGTGATTAATTAATGTAAGTGAATAAAGATGTTTTATTTTATGGGTAAGTAAAGAAAAGTCTAAACTTAAAGACAGGGATTCTTGGTACCCTGAAGACATCTGGAAGACAGTTTTGAGGGGGAGTTTGAAGAGAATTATATGATTGTAAAAACAGGAAGAAGTGTTGATGTAAAACTGTGAAATGAAGATAGTGTGTGAAGTCATTCCAGAGTGAGGTCATAAGTTGTCAAGGAGCTGAGACAAGCAACATATAACTATTGGTGTCCTGTCTGGAGCAATGGAGAATGCAGGGGAAACCAATGGCTTGAACACTTATTCCACAGGACTAATGGCCCCCACACACCCTGCTTTATCCAGCATGAGACCAGAACTAGATGGTACCTGACTTCTGCTACTGACCACTCTCACCAGGAGCACAATGCAAAGGTCTCAGAATGGGGGGAAAATGTATAATAAAACCCAAATTCATAAATAGGAACCCACTTATTGGGCTGATCAAGACTGAAGGACCTACCCCCATTCTATCCCCCTATACTATCTCCCTAAGTCACCACTCCTGGAAGTTTTCTTTATGCCAGATAGTACCTTGGACCTATGAAATAAACAATCACGTTTGCCTGAACTCAAACATGAGAAGGCAAGGAAGGGGGGACGGGTTGGGTAGTGGGGAATGATGATGACGATGACGATGACGATTTCTTTCAGATCTGTAAATTCCTCTCTCTGGTGAAATGCTTATTTAACATTTCTAAATTCATTCCTTTCTCCTCAAATGTCTCTTCCTGTACTCACATTTCCCTGTGCAGCAGTACCACCACTTGTAATTACCCACTGGACTCAAGGCAGTCATTTTGCTTCATGCTTGCATTCAATTGAGTATCTATTTTAGTGGTACCAAGGCTTCTTTCTTACTACCAGTTTCTCCTCCATTCTCATAACTGTAACTCTTAATTTTTGCCTGGATTCATGTAACAGCCTCTTCATTCATTAGTTTCACATTTACTCATCAAGTTAGTTACTCAAGTAAAACATACATACACGATATGCTTTTAAAAAAATTTAACCTCTCCCAAGTAAAGTGATTTATTTAAAAAAAGGGGGGGGGGAGGAGCTTATATCAAGGGCTCTGGTGGAAAACATTTGGAAAGGAAGATGGCAACTTGTGTACAAATATGCTTTTTACAAATGATGTATTGAATGTTATAAGAGCCCCCAATAAAACCATTGAAAGAAAAAAATTTAACCTCTTAAAAGCAAGAGGACAAAAAAAAAAGCAAGAGGACAAAATTTAACAATATCAGTTGAAGTGCAGCTTGGCTTGAGAAAGGGTTCTTGCCTACTTTTCTAATCTTATTTTCCACAACTCCTTTGCCCTTTCTTTTAATTCTAACCATATTTTAGCATTTGCTTTTCCTGAACTGGTTTTCTAGATATCCCTTTTTTCTTTACCCATGTTGTACCTCTAGTTGTGCTTCTCTGTCCTCTCCCTCTCTCTCCAGTTTCATTTTTCATGTCCATGTTTCAGAGAAGCCTGCCACGGCTCTTGTGTGGTTTAGATATTGCACCTCTTTACCTTTGAGTGGATTACACAGCAACTGCTTCCTGGGCTTCTGAGACTATAGAGATCCTTTCAGGCGCATGTAACCTCGGTCCCCGTAACATCCTAGAACAGGCCAGAGCTTACTCCAAAGGCAAGTAAAGCATGAGTTCTACTACTTCTGTGCTAATTAGGTCACCTGGGGGTCATTTACTAAACTGTGCTAATTAGGTCTCCGTGGGGTCATTTACTAAATAAATACCTGCATTTCAGTCAGTTTTGTCATAGATAAAATGGATATAATATTAGAGTGTACAGATGGGTGTGTTTTTTAAAATCAGAAAGGTATTTAGTAGTAAAAAAAAAAATCAGTCAATGTCCTGGGCTTCTTTTCCACTCTCTTGCCATTTTCCAATGACCTCTCTGTAGTGTGAGCTTGCCAGCCTCACTTCAAATATTATTCCAAACCTGCACTGTATATTTGATAGAATAACAATCATTGGGACACCAAATCCTTGTCTAAGTTTTTTTTTTATTTGAAAACATCCGACTATACCCAAAATTGCCTGTCCCACTGTGAATAGTATAAGAAACCATTTTTAACATAGTTACTCTTTGGCAAACTAAAATGAGGAATTTTAATATAGGCAATCTTTAGCTCTCCATCTTCTGTCTCAAGGCAAAAATGAAAACCCTGTGTAAAAGATAGATTTTATGTCAACCTTAGGTTATATTTATCTCAGGTAGGGGTGGAGAAAAGGTTTAAAGAAAAATTGGAATAACTTAGTGTATGAATGCTTAGTGTTAAGCTGCTATGAAATCTTCCTCATCACCCCTGTGAATTCTGATACGTAATCGACTTTAATATTATTTTCAGTTTTTTACTTTTAGAATTCTATTAGTACTTTCACAATAATTTTTATTGACTTGAACCTGCTGAGAAGATAAATTATTTTCTTTTCTTTAAACTCCCCACCCCGTGTGAATATTTACTGTCTAGACTGGCTTCATTCAAGCTGTGTCTATAGTATTTTCCATATGTTTCTCTTTGTTGATTATATAGATGTGACGACTGTGATATTGGTATAAGACCGTTAGTTCTTTGTGCCTTGATTCTGCCACTTTTAGAGCGTTATGGATTAAGGCAGTCTACTTGAGTTTCCTTATCTTTATCTACAAAATAATGAAAGAGCACACCTGCTTCATCAGATTTTTGTTGCCCTTAAATGGAATCATATTTAGGTAGGTCCACACAGTCCAGCATATGGTACCTGGAGAGTGTTTAGTGAATGTTTGTTGTTGCTTTCTTAGTGCCATCAAGTTGGTTCCATCCCACCGTGACCCCCATGCACAGCAGAATGAGACACTGCCTGACCCCACAGCATTCTCACAGTTGTGGTTATGTTTTAGTCTGTTTGCAGCCATTGATCGTGTCAGTCTTCTCTCTGAGAATCTTCCTTCCCCGCTGTCTCTTCTCCTAGGATTAGCCCTTCCTGATAGCATTGAAGTACTTCAGATGACGTCTCACTATCTTCACTTACAAGGATTGTTCTTGCTGTACTTTTTCCAAAACTTTATTTTTGGGCCTTGGGTGGTGGTGGGGGGTGGGGTGGGGAGTGGCAGTCCCTGTTATATTTATTATTCTTCACCAATGCCATAATTCAGATGCATCACTTTCTCTTCGCTCTTTCTTATCCATCATCCAGGTTTCAAATGCATTCTCTAACACTTGATTTCTTGCCAGCTGCTGCTGTGGATGTAGATTGTGGATCCAAGAAAGATGGCATCTCGGACAATTTCAGCCTGTTCTCTCTTTATGATCTTGATGCTGATTAGTGACCCAGTTGTGAGGATTCCTGTTTTCTTTATGTTGAGGTATAATCTATATTGATGTTGTTTTTGATCTCTATCAGTGAGTGCTTCAAGCACTTCTTTGCAAGTAGGGTAGTGTCATCTGTATACCACAGGTTGTGGTATCCTGAAAGGCTGCTGAGATCTACTCTGCTGAAGTCTCCAAGGGTCAAGAAGGAACATGGTGCTTGTGAGTCTCACACTTGCCAAAACCTACATCCAGGGCGACAGGTTAACAAATACTACTAGGTCCTTGCTTACCAAGACAGATCATAAGGCGGGAGACGGGAAGTGGAGAGAGGCTGGGAGGAAGGGAAAAAAGGAGGTTTCACAATGGTGGTATCATTCACGAAAAAGATCATGCTAAGTTCAGCTCCATATTGATTTGAAAACTGAAAATAAGCCACAATCCAAAGAACTCTGCCCAAAGGCATGCATGCCAGCCAAATAAAATGCAGTATTCATCCCATGACAGCGTCTTCAAAGCAAGACGGTCACATATCACTGGAGCAACCCTGAGAGGGTGAACGGACGCCATCACAGTTAGAAGGACCCCTGGGCTATCTAGCATATTTGCCGCCTTTCCAGCCCCGTAGCCGCCCTGGGAAACTGCATCTGGTTCTGATTGGAGCGGACAGAGTTCGCTTCCCTGGACAGGTCTCCTGAGCTGATGTGGGCTGTGTGCACAAAGTTGGTTGGCTCGCTGATCACTCACACATCGGTCAGTATGCCGTCGCCGTGGTGGCTGGGCTGCTCTGCACTACAGCAGTTGAAACACAACCGGAGTCCACTCATAGTCACAGTCCTGGGTATCAATAAGCACCCAGGAAGGTTCTGAATTCATCCTCAATAGGATGAATGCCCACCATTGTCACGGTAATAATTTTATCACTTCACTTGGGTTTTTCTTCCTGGGTTTCAGGTATTTTAAGCAGTGTCAGTTTGATAAAGAAGGTGATTTTTCCTTTCTTGGTTGCTGCCTTCATGGAAACTTGTCTCCAGACTACCAGGAAGGCAGCGAAATTGCTGTCTTGACCCAGGATCTGTTCCTAGAAGGTTTCTTAAGTTTGAGTTTCAGGTCTCATTCAGGAATCCATACCCTCACAACTGGCCAGACTAAGCAGTCCTGTGACTCTGGTGGCCCCATGCCTACTGCTGCACTCCCTGGGGCTCACGCCGCTTCCCGGCTCGCTCCCTCGCCCAAGACTGTAACTCTGAATGGAGCAGAAAACTCCATCTTTCCCTCCACAATAGTGTCAAACAGCTGACTTTGCCGTTAGTAACCCAATGCATAACTCCCCAGAACCAAGAAAGTTACGTGATCTTGGCAGTGAGGGTTTTTTTAGTTCTTGCCTACAAGGTAGGAGTTCTGATGATAAAATATTTTAAGTATCAACTGTGAACTGAAAGGCCAGTAATTTGAACCCACCAACCGCTCTACCTGAGAGAAAATGAGGCTGTCTGCCCTCTGTCCTACCGGATTACCAACTTAGATTTCATTCATTGGGAGTGTGGTCTTCAGAGGTGGTTAGGTGGTCCGAGAGGTGTTAAATGTATGTCCTTTCCTAAGGAATATGCTTTCAACCCAGACTTATGATTTCCCCAGTTAAATTTCCCCAAATGTTAGTCTAAAACACAAAATTACAGATCCTATGTAAAAACAAACCAAATCAGAAAATTGCTGCAGTAAAGACCAACCATATAATTAGGCCCCTCCCTGCAAGGGTTATTGGAATTAGCAGATTTATTATTTAAAGTAATTTTTAAAATGCTTTAGTAGCAAGCAAAGAGATTTAAAGCATAAGCAAGAAACAAAGTGTGAAAATGTTCAAGCATATTTGATAAGCAATTTCTAGAACATAAAGATCACTGAAACTGAGAAACACACTGGTGTGGTTTAACAGTACATCAGATAGGCTTTGGAAGAGTACCGTAGTCATCGCCACTGCCGCCCAGTCGATTCCAACACATATTGCCTCCACTTGCGGGTTTCAGAAACTAAAACCGCTCCCCAATAGTTTTATTGATATAAAATGCACGTATCATATGCTTCCATTGTTATGTTGTTTCTTTAAAAAAAGGATTACTGTATGTTTCCATGTATAAGCTGAGTTGGTTAGTACATTTTAATGCAGTTTTTGTGGTAAATTTAGGTGCCTTGGTTGATATTTAGGTCAGCTTATAGTCGAGCATGTACAGTGTGTGTGTGTGTGTGTGTGTGTGTGGGTGGGTGTATCAATATCATCACAGTTCTAGTGCCCCCTCTGTATTTGTTCTTTTTCCTCCAGTTATCGTTAACACACCCCCTCCCTCTGTATTTGGCAATAAGCTGTGACTTCAGTTATTTTGTTTTTGTTTTGCTTTGTTTTGTTTTTGGGGGGTATCACTGCCTTCTGGTAGGAGTGGGAGGCCCAGGCTTGCTCCTAGAGAGCTGCTGCTGGGTTTGAACCCCAACCATGTGGACCGCAGCCCCGCACTCAACCACTACGCCACCGGGGCTCAGCCCTCCATAAGTTATTACATCACTTATATTCTTTATGCAGATAGTAAATCTTCATGGAAGCATCAAGCCTCATCTTTCTCTTACAGAGTATCTGGTGGATTTGAACTCCTAACTGTGGTTAAAAATCCAATGCCTAACTCAGTGTCCCAGGGATAAATGATAGATCTGAGGAAATTAACCCAGTGTGGTACTTCCTAAGTTATAAGTGACAATATCAACTCAATACTCATTCGATGCTGACTCAAAGTGACCATGTAGGACTTGGTCAAAGTGCCCCCACAGACTTCCAAGACCATAATGTTGTAGAGGTCTAGAAAGCCTCGTCTCTCTCCTATGGAGTGGCAAGTGGTTTCGAATGGCCAGCCTTGTAGTTAGCACCCCAACTTGTAATCCCTTTACCACCAGGGCTTCTGCAAATAGAAAAGAAGTAATATAAAGATAGAATATGATTTTCAAATGAATCTTAATTAAAACTGCAGAGAGAATAGAGATGGTTCTCAGCTATTACCAATCTGAATATATGCTGCCTGAGAATTTTTAAGAATTGTTGAAAGACATGAATTCTTAGCTTTGAAAAGCACAATGACACCCTTCTTCTTCAACAAGCAAGATAGATAGAAATTCTACTTCTAGAAATATTGTTGTGAAGCCACAGAAAGTTGAATATAAAATGAATATATTCGTGGGAATTAGAGAGGATACAAAGTTGCCCAAGAAGTGGGAATTAGAGAGGATACAAAGTTGCCCAAGAAAGAGATACATTTAAAACACTGAACAGTACTAGCAGCAGCCTAAATGGAATTAGAAGCTATGGAGCGAAAAGAACTGCTAGCTTTAACCTTTTACCCATCTAAACATTTATTCACGAATAAAGATGAAATGATGTTTTTGTAAAAAATAAAAAACTTTTATACATAGTAAGTGCTTGCTTAACAGTGAATTCATCAATTTTCCATAAATAAAAAAATTTTAATTTAGTCATGGCAATGGGAATTAAACACTCAAAGTTTAAGGAAAACTGGAAACCTAGGAAAAATCCTTATTTTGCAAAATTAAGAGACTTGATCACTAGAATGTGATTTGGAATGACTTAATTTCTCAAAAGATGAGTGTCTGTTTCTGTAGCTTAGAGTTTTCTGCGTAAATTTTAGTTTATGTGTTAACCATCTTGGTTCTTTTGTTTGTGTCCTCTAAAGTCAAGAGCATCACAAACTGGAAGTTTTCTTCCCCTCATGCCCCTGCTTTAAAAGAAAAGAAAAAAAAACCCAACCCAACTTTGTGCTAGTTTTTATTTTTTTTAGCTTCGTTGTTTTAAATTGTTAAATTTCAGACATTCTGTCAGGAGTAAACGTCTTCCGGGTACTTTTTTTTTTTTTTTTTTTACACGACTGTGTATATCTTTAGTACACACACACACACCCCATCAGTAGAGTACATATTCCTTGGTAACTTTTTCACAAGTAGTTTCGGTCAAGGAGTTTTATTGTGGACCTAATCTAATAGTAGTGTTTCTGATTTAATCATTCACTTTGTATGCACCATTCATGCTTTCAAAAAATATTTTTGAATACCTGGTAGCTTCTCCCACGGACTAGGTTGCCCTAACAGGGTAGACTGAGCAAGGGGACTTGTCTCAGGAGTACATAAGGAGAAGAAAATTGGGGCATGATAGTGGTGTGGGCTATCACTATCATATAGTGATGTGTGTGAGGGGTTAGTATCTAGATCCTATGTAGATCCTAGTATCTAGACTAGGGAAAGGGTAAGAGATGGATGAATTTTGGATGGAGACCAGAATAGCAAACCCTCTGGGCAGAAATTCTTTTGGAAAGAGGCCAGTGGAACAGGGATTGGGAAGGCTATGGGAGCAGATGGACTTGGTGTTTGTTTCTGTAATGTTGCAGATGCTGAGATGGTATATTAACATATGGCTCAATGTTACCCATCTTTTTGTGGATGTTAATATTAATTTATGTGGTGGTATAGAATTCTGTGACTTTTCTCAATTCCTTTCTTTTACTGACTCAGAAATATAGTGAGTTACCCTTGTATTTAGTCTATAATCAGCCAGTGAAACTAAGATCCAAATTTTAAAACATTCGACCTGAGGTTTTTATTAGTTGGTTCATGGTTTGTTCTCAGATAGTTTTAAAACAGTCATGTTGTAATGTAAAATTATGGAAATCTCTGTTAAATTAGGTGAATTATCAATCTATATTTTATATAGGGAGACAAAAACAAGATAATGGCAAAGAATTGTAATGTTTCAGGACTGGAAGAGACTTTTTTATATATAAATCATTTTATTGGGGGCTGATAACAACTCCTATCACGATCAATACGTATGTCAATTGTATGCAGACCACATCTGCACATTTGTTGCCATTATCATTCTCGAAACATCCTCCCTCCACCTAGGCCCCCAGTACCAGTTTCCCATTTTCCCCTCCCTCTCCCCTTCCCCTCCCGCATGAACCCTTAACAACTTACAATTTATCATTATTTTGTCATCGTACACTGCCCGATGTGTCCCTTCACCCACTTCCCCATTGTCCATACTCCTGAGAGAAGGTCATATATAGATCCCTGCAATAGGCTCCCCCTTTGTATTCCACCCTCCTGGCATCACCACTCTCACCGCTGATCCTGAAGGGGTCATCTGTCCTGAATTGCCCCTAGTACCGGCTCCTATCCATACCAGCGTACATCCCCTGGTCTAGCTGGATTTGTAAGGTAGATCTGGGATCATGATAATGGGTGGGAGGAATCATTTTAAAATTTGAGGAAAGTTGCTATTTCATTGTTGCTGTCTTGTACCTTGACTGACTCGTCTCCTCTCTACAACTCCCCTGTAAGGCTCTGTTGCTTTACCTACAGACGGACTTTGGGTCCCCAATCTGTACTCCCCCTCATTTACAATGATATAATTTTTAGTTCTTTGATGCCTGATACCCAATCCCTTTGACCCCTCATCATCGCACAGACTGGCGTGCTTCTTCCATGTGGGCTTTGTTGCTTCTGAGCTAAATGGCTGCATATTTACTTTCAAGCCTTTAAGACCACAGACGCTCTGTCTTTTGAATGCCAGGTACCATCAGCTTCCTTCACTACATTTGCTTATGCATACATTTGTCATCAGCGGTCCCGGGCATGCAGTGGTATGGTTTGTAGTTCTTGAAGCCCGATTACTGATCCCTTTGACACCTCATGGTCATGCAAGTTGGTGTGCTTCTGATTGGAAGAGATTTTAAAGCAGTATCAAAAATATCCAACAATTTTATAGAAGCATCAATAATATTTTCTTTAGGAAAAAGCTTTTACTCTCTACTATCTATTTCGAGGTTTTCTGCATAAATAGGAAAAAATTTAAAAATGCACCAAAACTTTTTTTCTGATTTGTGTTGAAGTATGCATTTTGTACATTGCTTTATCAAAAAGTAAAAGCATTTCTAGTTTTTATTCAAATTGAAATTTCTACCTTTCTCCTAACTCACTGACTTCTTTTTTTTTTTTAATTAAACACTTTCATTGGGGGCTTTTACACCTCTTATCACAATCCATACCTTCATCCAGTGTGTCAAGCACATTTGCACATATGCTGCCACAATCATTTTCAAAGCATTCCTTTCCCACTTGAGTCCCTGATATCAGCTCCCCATTTCTTTCTTCTCCCTCCCCCTCTTGTCCTCCCTCATGAGTCCTTGATAGGTTATAGATTATTATTTTCATATCTTACATCGTCCTCCATCACCCCTCACCCATTTCTGTTGTTAGTCCCCCTGAGAGAAGGTTATAGGTTGATCCTTGTGATCGATTCAAATCACCCATTTTTAACATCTGCCCTAGCTTAGCTACTTTGTTTACTAGACTGATGTTTCATAACTCATTCAGACTCATGTGCAGTTGACTGCTTTGGTTCCATGAAACAGAGTGATATGCTATAGATATTTAAATTTTTTTCCTCCTATGATTTCATTGGGGGCCCTTATAGCTCTTAATAACATTCCATCCATCATTTGTATCAAGCATATTTGTATACATGTTGCCATCTTCATTTCCAAATATTTTCTACTTGAGCCCGTGGTATAAACTCCTCTTTTCCCCTCATTTTTTTTATAAATCATTTTATTGGGGGGCTCATACAACTCCCATCATGATCAATTCATCTGTCAATTGTATGCAGACCACATTTGCGTATTTGTTGCCATCATCACTCTTGAAACATCCTTCCTCCACTTAGGCCCCCGGTACCAACTCCCCATATTTCCCCTCTCTCTCTACTCCCCCTCCCCCATGAACCCTTAATAATTTACAAATTGTTATTACTTTTTCAAGATATATAAAGTTTTATAAAAAGAGCATGTAATTTTTTCTCAAAACTGTTGAGCAAATTAATGACTGTGAAACATTCCGTAGAATGTTTAATAATCAACATAACATTTGATCACTTAAAAAAACCCTTAAAATTGATGTTGGAAAGTGTATTTCTGAAATAGAGACATCAGTGTGGTGTACTTTGATGAGCAAGCACTAAGTTGAAAATGGCTCTGAATTTAGGTGTCACTCTTTTAGATAAATAATGCAACTTTGCATATCATTTCCTTGCATGTGCAACGAAGAGATTGTATTGAGTGTTAACAAGCCAGGTCTGTTTGTGCTAAAAATACTAGAGTTCTGGGGGCTGAGCCCCGGTGGCGTAGTGGTTGTGCGTGGGACTGCGGCCCACTGGGACGGAGGTTCAATTCCAGCAGTGGGGCTGGGCCTTCTACTCCCACCACCGGAGAGCAGTGATGCCCCCCCAAAAAAACAAAAAAAAAACACAAAAACCAAAAATACTAGAGTTCTATCCTTTATCGATTCAGGAGAAATAGAGGTTTCTTTTGTGATAGGTTTGCTGGTGTTTGAAGGTGGTGCTTAAAGCTGTTTTTGATTAGTGATAAGGGAAAACAACACCCCACACTCACAAAAACTAATCAAAGCTCAGTGGTAGTATGCACAAGCTTATTTATGATTTTTCGTGCCACTTATATTTTCCTTGGTTACCTGTATTTTTCTTTTTTGCGGGGGGGGGGGGGGGGGGGGAATCACTGCCCTCAGGTGGTGGGAGTAGGAGGCCCAGCCTTTGCTCCGTGGAGCTGGAATCGAACCTCCAACCCAGTGGGCTGCAGTCCTGCGCACAACCACTACGCCACCTGTATTTTTCATCTGCCGAATTTTTCTCTTTGTGTTGTGCTTGCTTGGGTATAAACAAGTGGTACATTGCGAGAAGAGGCCTGGTCAGTATTAGAACATGTCTGAGTGTTGATGGTCTGTCTCTTAAGTAAAAATAGACAGTCCAGGGAGGTCTATAATAAATGTAACACTTAGTCTAAGACTGTTTACCTTGGAGAGGGGTCAGAGTTGGCAGGAGTTGCTAGATGCTTCTCTCTTCATGTTATATATAAGTAATATTTACAGTGTGCCAACATATTTTTGAGAAAAATTGTGAAAGTAGAAATAAAATCTGTTAATTGCATATTCAGTCTTAGACTACCTGCTTCCATTGATTGTGACTCACAGTGACCCAGTACTGGGTTTTTAAGGCTTTGTAAATTTATATGGGAGCAAATCTCAATTTTTCCTCAGGGAAGAGCTGGTATGTTTGAACTGCTGACCTTGTGGTTAGGAGCCAAACACTTACTGACAGTACTGTTGAGAGGCTTTGAATAGATAATGCTCGCAGCTACATTTAACCTTGTAAACTCTGGGGTAGTAAAGACTATTTGATGGACACTTCTGTACTAAGGTTCTGACTCATAGTAGTCTTGTGCTGTCAGACTGGAACTATATTCCTTAGGGTTTTCTGTGGCTGAATTTTCAGAAGCAGATCTCTAGCTCTATCTTCCAAGGCTTCCCTGGGTACACTAGAACCTCCAACCTTCCAGTTAGCAGCTCAGTTAGCCATTTGCTCTATCTAAGGACTCTTTTTAATTTAGTTTTTACCGATTGGCTTTTTAGAAACAGCTTTATTGGAATGATTTTACGTAGAACACATTTTAATAGTTCAGTCACATTAATAGGCGCTCTATAGTCATTTCCACAATCAACCTCAGTTTCGTTCCTTTCGTCCATTGTTAGCAGTCCCCTACCTCCCCTCAATCTTCCCGCCATACCCTTCAAGAAATCCTCAATTTAGTTGTCATCTGCATGGCTACACTCATCGTGGATTTCATAAAGAGGAAAACATAGAACACAAAGTACAGAACAAACCAAAACCGTCCCGCTGCACTCTGCCTGGCAGCAAGATTCTTTACATCCCGCTCTCTGTTCAGAAGGCATTCACTGGAGACGTCATCTCTGTTTGGACGCTCTGAATGAGTTATGGGTTTCTTCTACCCAAGGACTCTGGATAATATTATTGTGCTGTTAGTTACCTGTGACGTGATTCGACTCACAGGGACTCCCTGTGTGTGGAGTAGAACTGCTCTTAGGATGTGAAGGGGTGGCCGTTTGGAAGCATTGTATGAGGCCCTTGTTTTGAAGTGGCTCTGAAGGGTTAGAACTACTAACCTTTTGGGCTTGTAGTCTTGTCCTTTGTCAGCAGACCCTTTTGGTGGTGGTTGCCCTCAAGTTAGACTCATAATGGTCCCATGTGACAGAGGAAGCCGCTCCTTATACTTTCCTGGGATGTCATCTGTACAGTAGCAGGTTGCCAGGGCTTGCTCTCTCAGAGCGGACCTGTTGGTCAGAGCTGAGCCACTCATGTGGTGCCCCACCAGGGCTCCTCCCCAAAGTAGGACTCTCACAGGGAGTCCTCCCCACAGGGACTCTCTTTCCCTCCTTCATTGTGGGCAAAATGGAGTTGTCTGCCCTGTAGCCATAATAAATATGGCTCCCGTGCAGCACTGAGAGTTGTTGTTCTTTTGTTTTCAAAAAACAAATTCATGTTTTGCTTTTTATAGTGGGTGCATTTTAAAAACAACAACGTAGGTATACACACATACTTAAACATATATTTATATGATCTTAATTTTTTTCTTCTAAGTGCTTGTAGGCAGGGGAGGAAGAGTTATTGCAGCTTCTCATAGATTAAAGTAGATTATGCTATTTGCTGTCCTCTGTTACCCTTTATTAGTCTTTATTACACTGTCTGCTATGTGACGAGGAGGAATGACAGCACAGACTGTGTACAGTTTCAAGACAGGATCTTGATCTGAGGTAGCAAGATTTTGCTAGAATGTATTTTGTTTCTCAATGCCCTTTCTCGCCTCTTGGGGTTTTTACCCAGACTTTTCAGTGTGAAAGTTATCGGCATTCGTTATTTATACGATGTTTGTTTTTACTCTGTGGAGCACTGAGAAAACTGGGTTAATAGAACCATCTGCAGATGGGTTAATTGTTTAAAGATTTTCATCTGGGGTATTAGAGAGTTTGATTGCCGTTTTGTGCGGTATGAACAGTACTTCAGGGGACAAACATTGTAATAACATGTTCATCTTAATGGCTGCTTGCTGATCCTGTTGCTCAGTGCTGTCATGAGCCTGTGTAACGGGGTGAACTGTGAAGGGCCCTTTTCTGTACCGTGGAAACGAAGAAAGCTCCTGAGAGACATGGTGGGGCTGCTATTCTAATTATCTGCAGGGTGGGTTTGAAAATGAAGTAGGTAGAACCTAATGACGCTGAGAAGAAAAAATAGCTGTCAATGATTTTATTCTACTCGGATCAACAATCACTGTCCATGGTAGTAGCTGTCAAGAAATCAGACCTGCTGCATTAGGCACATAGGCTGCTGCCTTAGACAAATATGCTGCAAAGGCCTGATTAAAGTTGAGCAAGTGGCAGTGGACAAGGAAGGCATCAGAAGAATTGATGTATTCAAATGATAGTGTTGGCAAAGAATATTAAATATGGTGTGGATTGCCAGAAGATCGAACAAATCAGGGCTGGAGGAAATGTCGCCAAAATGCTTAGATGGCAAGTTGTTTACTTTGGACACATTACCAAGAAAGGCCCAACCGCTAGAAAAGGGCATCCTGTTTGGTGAGGTGCATTGACAGACAGCCACAACGGGGTCAGACACACCAGCAATCATGAAGGTTGACAGCATGTGATAGCATGGGCAACATTAGATGCTTCTTTTGGTACCCAAGTCACTATGAATCTGAGGGGACTTACAGGCAACTAGCAGTAAATCACACAAACCTGTGCTAACGCGGTCTCAGCACTTGGCAGTTTTACGATCGATTAAGGAAGAAAATTGAGGTGATCTTCTGAAAGTCAGCCAAAGAAAATCCTGTGTAGTTTGTTCCAGAGCAGTTGATGATGATGGTGTTGGAGAACTAAGACTGAGCAGCATATAGGGCTCCCGTTAACCAGTGACTGAGACCCAGAGCAAGAGCAGTATTTCGAAAATCCATCAACCATGTATACTCAAATATCTGCCGAGGCACCTAATTTTACAGCAAAACTACATTAAAAATGTGCTGAAAGATTTGGCTTATACACAAATTTATACATTCAATTAGTTTTTACATCATGGCCATGCTTGACATGCGCCTTCAGGAAAGGAACACAGAAGAGACAGGTAGTATAGCAAACGTAGATGGTGCCTGACTATCAGATAAAATAACATCTGGGGGGCTGAGCCCCGGTGGCGTAGTGGTTGTGCGCGGGACTGCGGCCCACTGGGATGGAGGTTCAATTCCAGCAGTGGGGCTGGGCCTCCTACTCCCACCACCGGAGAGCAGTGATGCCCCCCCCCCCCAAAAAAAATAATAAAATAACATCTGGGGTCTTAAATGCTTGTCTTCAAACAAGCAGCCATTTGAGTGATTTTTCAACCAAAGTCCACATGGAATAAGCACATCATCATCAGACACCAAAGGATTTTAATCCATATAATCTGAAGTCCAACGAGGGATTAGTATCAGAGCCTAAATATGAGGATCTGATGTGCAGAAAGCGATGGATGACAATGGGAACCCAAGATTTACTTATGGCACTACATAGGATTTCCTATCTAAAATTGAAGGATGGGAAGAAAGTGGCCATTAAACCGAGTGCTTGGGAGAGACGATAGATAGAAAATCAAGGCATAAATCTGACTTGAACAGTTAAAACTTTGCCACTTGATCCCCTCGATGATGTAGGCTGGACCTGATTTGGTTTCTACAATTTTCTGTAGTTTTGGTTTGTGTCATTTTGTTTGTTTATAGTAGGGTTTTATGTCATTGGAGGTCACCCTCTTGAAGTCACATTGTGTGCTTTTCCATTTTTCAGTATATGAAACCCAGATTGATGAACCTATAGAGAGAGCAAATAGAATCAGGGTTTGGGGGAGAGTTGGGTACAGTGGTGGTGGTGAGGTTAAAAGGGAGATGATTTCAAGGAGCCCGTGTAGAAAAAGAAGGTCTGGAAGCCGATGGTGGTAGCAATTGTATAATTCTGTATGATGTGAATGAACCATGGGATGATGTATGTATTAAATTCCAATTAATGATACATTAAAAAAAATCCAAAAACCTATGACTTAGTACTGATTACCAAAAAATCATAATTTTAGAAATTCTGGCTTGTTCATAACAAGCATGTATGATGAATGTTTTGCAGGACTGTCTGACATTATGTGCAACCACAATTTTGTAGCAGAAAACTAAAACACCAATTTTTAAAAACTGGTAATTTATTAAACTGCTAATTCTGTGAATTTAAATTATGAACACCAAATTGTCTTTGCTCACTGCCATTGAGTCAAACCAACTCATAGTGCAGAGTAGAACTGCTGTGGGCAGGGGCAGGCCTGTGTGTTAAGGACCCTCTGGGTAGGAGTGAACCATTTTTTTTAGTAGGCCAGCATTTAAGCCATTTTTCCCCTAGGCTGTTTTTAGATTATGAATAAACAAACTCAAACTACTGCCATCAATCTGATTTCAACTGACCTTATACAGAGTTTTTTTTTAATCAGAGCAAATAGCCACATTCTTTTTCCCTGAGAGAGGAGGATGGGTTTGGATCACCTTCTGGTCAGCAGAGCAGCACCTACCCCACACAGCACAGAGCTGGGACAGTAGGAGTTGGCGCTGTGTTGGCTGTATTCTCTTCTACCTGATTCTTGGCCTTCAGGGATTCCCCTCAAGGCTGCAAAACACCAACAACTGCTGCTAGTGCACTGGTCTTTCTTGTTCAAGTCAAAGAAGGAGAGTAACCGCTTTATTGTTTGTTCTCTTTCTCAAAATGAGAACGATTCTCCTAGGAAGGTCCAGGAGCCTTTTTTACCTTAGTCTTATTGGCCAGAATTAAGTTAATTCTGGATTATAGTCCTGTCATAAACAAGTCACTAGCTAGAAGGAAGGAGTTCTGATTACACAGTGGTTACACATTGGCCTTTGTTGTTGTTGTTGTTGTTGTTGTTTGGGGGGAGCATCACTGCCCTCTGGTGGTGGGAGTAGGAGGCCCAGCCTACACATTGGCCTTTTAATCATAAGGTTAGCAGTTCAAAACTACCACCCAAGCTCCAAGGAAGAAAGATGGAGCTTTCTATTCCTGTAAAGAGTTGCAGTCTTGGAATCTCCACAGGGGCAGCTCTGCCTTGCCTTCTAGCAGGGGTTCTCAACCTTCCTAATGCTGTGGCCCTTTAATACAGTTCCTCATGTTGTGATGACGCCCCTTCCCCCAACCATAAAATTATTTTTGTTGCTACTTCCTAACTGTAACTTTGCTACTGTTATGAATCGGGTGACCCCTATGAAAGAGTCGTTTGACCCCCCCCACCCCCACCCCAAAGGCGTCCAACCCCCAGGTTGAGAATTGCTGCCTTATAGAGTCACTATAAGGTCAGTGACAGGTGGAATGGAATCAGTCAGAGTCACATTCTTTCCTTAAGCTGAGGCCATTCCCCAGCTGTCATTGCAAGGAAGCAGTTTGGGGAAAGTTGGAATGGCTATTAGCAGTCACTACTACTTTGAAATAGCCTCGGTCAAGCATCAAAATAGCAGAGTTAACATCTTTTAAATTATGTATTATCACAAAATAGAGTACAGTATGATCTTGGGAAGAGCTAAATAGAGATTTCCTCGCCTTTTTTTCTTTTGTAAATTGTATCTTGTCTTAGACTTACTTAAAATATACAAGTGTAAATAGAACATTTGGGAGTGTATACTGAAGACATTTATTAATTTGTTTTTAATTATGAGCTTCAGAAAACTATTCAATTGGCTTTAAGCCACCAATTTTAACAGTATATGGCATACTTGATTTATCTAGTAGTTTTTAGCCATTACATTTCTCTGTGTGTCTTCGGTCAATTTCTCCCTAGCCTAGCTATTTCTTTGAAGCTCTGCTGCCCATTAACTTTAAAGGAAATAAATGTGCAAGGAGCTGTAAGTGGTTGTAGAGTGAAGGGGAAAATGGAAGGTATAATTTGGAGTGGAAGAAGGTAGTAGTATATAATGGATGATGCACTAAAGAAGAGAGCAGCATCCTTGTATGTTGTTAAAAATACTAACAAATAGGGCTGAGCCCCGGTGGTGTAGTGGTTGTGCGCGGGACTGCGGCCCACTGGGATGGAGGTTCAATTCCAGCAGTGGGGCTGGGCCTCCTACTCCCACCACCGGAGAGCAGTGATGCCCCAAAAACAAAACAAACAAAAAATACTAACAAGCAGTAAGGACTGTGAATTCATTCCTACTCACATAGTATTATATAAGTGAGTAACTTGTTAGACTGGCTGCCCTGTTTGTGACCACCGCAATAACTGGAAATGGACTACAGTAGGTAGCGAATCATAAGCTGTAGTGGATGTAATGTTTGTTGTTAGGACTCTGCTCTCTCAAGAGTAATCTTGGACCACTTCTCCTGGGTGCACTGTGTCGGGAAGCTGGCGCTACACTTCTAGCTCACAGCCACCCCGTGTGCAATAGAGGGAAACTGCCCAGGCCTTTGCCATCCTCATGATCGCTGTTGGCTTTGAGCCTGTCATTGCAGCCACCAGGTCAGTTCATCTTGTCAGTGTCCTCTTCTTTCTTCCTGCCTCTCCCCTTTACCCAGCTAGAGGTGCCAAAGTATTGCTAATGTACACATTCCCACATCCTCTCCCCGAACAGACGTAAGAGACTCAATTTCCAAGGCCAATGAGCCCATTCTGTTTCAGTTTGTTCTAAGGACAGGAATAAAGTCCTGTACTTCCTATTTCATGTTTCATTTTCCTCTGACATTTGAAGTTATATCTGCTTTCTCAAATTTTAGCATGCATCAGAATCCAGGGGAGCCCCTAATGCAAGTTGCTGGACCCCAGGTGGCCTGAGAATTTGCATGTCTATAAGACCCCAGGTGATGCTGATTATGCTGAGCCAAGGACTGACTACCCTTCCAAAGCCATTCCTGTGCATGCATTTGCTTTTAGTAAAACCAAGGGATGTTGTAGTGGATATATTAAAAAAGAAAGACAAACAGTATTTACTACTAATTAAAGTATTTTTATTGTGTGTCTCTCGTTCTTTGAATGTGGGATGTTGTATTAAGAGACCCACAGGAAATATTCTCTTAAAATGTTATATTTCTTAGTCAAAGATTAGGTACTACGCAGTGACTTGCATTTTGGAATTTTCAGACACATTAATTACTGCTGCTCAGCTGAAAGCCACTTTTGGACATGCAGAAAAGGGTTGGCTTTATTTTGCCTGTGGGTTCAAGTAAAGATAGAATTATTTGTACTTGTTTTTTACTAAGATACCATAATGGGTATTTCATTCAATGAGTATTGAAACTTTTAAAACCAATTTAAGGCCAGCATAACTGCTTTTTCATTGCCAGCTGTCATGTTGCTATGGAAACTCAGTAGGAGCTAGCAGGATTCCTGTTGTAAGGACCACACCTGGCTTATTTGCATCCAATTTAAGTTGGAGAAATTGCAGAATAAAAGGTCTGTAGATGTGTCAGTGGACAGCCACAAGAGCTCTGTCAGTTTTGAACTCTCATTGGTCTAAAAAAGGAAGGGTGGGTGGGTTTTCTTGCTCATTACAATCCCTGCTATGGAGGCCTTCTGGTGGGCCAAGTTTAAAGCTCTATAGAATTTGCCTGTTTTTCTATTCCTTCTTCAAAAAGGTTTTTTCTTTCTCTTTTTTTTTTGGGGGGGGGGCGCTTGCGGGGTATGTTTTTAGGTATCTCTTTTTATGGTTTAAAATTTAAGGTCCCCCCCCCCCAATTCTTGTAAAGAAAAGATAGGTCAAACTTTTTTCAGGGGGGCGGTTCTTGGAGATTTTTTTGTGAGTTTTTGACTGATATTGGAGAATTATGACAGGATGCAATGTTTCTATCTACATTCAGAAGTGCTGTCTAGTTCTGAGTTTCTGTGATTACTTTTTTGCATAAGAACCCTAGCTTCTTTTAAGAAATCTTTGTGACTAACACCATAACTGACTTGGTTTGCACTGAACCTAAGCTGCAAAGGATTGAGGAATTCATGAACTAATAGTTAGAAATATCACTGGACATATGGGGTGGTGGTGGTGGTGGACATTATGTGGGCCATTTACATAAGTGCTGAGTAGTTTATATGAAAGTTAAGGTGACCTAAATTAGTTACTAGTTAGACTGTGAGTCAGTTTCAGCCTTAGGGTCCTGCACAGAGACTGTCCCTTAGGGTTTCTAAGGTGGTAAAGCTTTACAGAAGCAGCCAACCTAGTGCTTCACCCGTGGGATGGCCTACCCCACTGCATCATCAGGGATCCCACTAATCAACCAGTTAGACTAATTATTAGCAGTTATACTACTTAGTATTGCTAGTTGAAAAAGAGGTGCCTAATACAGAACACCAAGCCAAACTCCAGGACCATTGAGTCATTCTGACTCATAGTGACCTAGGATAGTGCAGAAAAGCCTCAAGACTTATAAGGACGGGAGCTGCTGGTGGTTTCAAACTGCTGATTTAGTTGTTATCAGCTCAACAGGTAACCTGCTGTGCCACCAGGGCCCTTCCTGTAATACAGATGTGTGACAGGTGAAGCCAGTGTATGTGTCAGCCTCTCCTCTTTGCCCCAGGCTTCTGGGACTCAGCTGACAAGATTGTGAGGCTGCCGGGCAAAAAGAGCATGGTGGTCAATCATTGTCTGCGTGAGTTTCCACCCCTATGCCAACTTTTGCCGGTTCTTGTTTTCTAAAGAGTTTTCCAAAGTATATACTTTCTAGCTATCACAATATAAAGTATTTTATAGCTCAATAAAAAAGTAGTTTATAGCCATAGCAGTTTTATATTTGCTGTACATGTTTCTAGAATCTATAAAGCCAATAATGTATTTATATGTAAATAAAACTAGTTGCAGTAAATAGCTCTAAATTTTGAGGGGGAATGTTGATTCAAGGCTTTTTATTTATTTAGTTTTTTTAGTTTTTTTTTTTTTCAGGCATCACTGCCCACTGGTGGTGGGAGTAGGAGGCCCAGCCTTTGCTCCTGTGAGCTGGAATTGAACCTCCAACCCAGTGGGCCGCAGTCCTGCGCACAACCACCACGCCACTGGGGCTCAGCCTGATTCAAGGCTTTTTAAAAATGTGAAACTCACACTTTAAGAAAATGCTTAAGTCATTTAAGCATTCATCCAGTTTCATGAAATAATCGTAACATCTTACAATATGAGATGGTGTGAAAAGGTTCATGGAAAAACTCCATTGTCTTTTAGTTTCATTTTTACACAGACTTTTTGAAGCTCCTCCCATGCATGTAACTTTTTTTTCACCTTTAGTGAACTTTTGCCTTTCTTCCTAAGGGCAGATAATACCCACTGAGTTTATTCCAACTCTAAGCCACTCTATACAGGGTTTCTGAGCCTGTAAGTCTTTATGGGAGCATACAGCCTCATCTTTCTCCCTTGAACTGGCAGGTGGGTTTGAACCACCTGACTTTCAGTTAGCCGCTCCGTGCTGGCCTGACAGCACCACCAGGGCTCTTAGTATTCCTATTTTATAGTGGAAGAAATAGGCACTTGAGGAACGCCTCCCGTAAGGCAGTCAAATGTGTCTTGATGATAGTCCAGTTATTCCCATTAAGTGTAATTGTTTTCCCTTAAAAAGTGCTAGGTTATTTGATACCTTTTACTCAGTTTGCCTTTTTCTCTTTTTGTATTCGTAGACTTGAAAAATAAGAAGAGCTTTGCTGCCTTTTTAATTACCAAACTACTCTCAGTTTTCAATGAATCAGTTCAAAGAAAGAATGCAGTCTTTCTATACCTGGTAAATATCTCTTGCTAATAAAAGCGACTAATTCAATAGCCTCTGATAAATCCAGGTGTTTTCATTATTGCTTCAATTTTGTGAAATAACTCTGAAAATAACTTGCTATCTATCCATCTACTTATCTATGTCTACATGTATACATATGTGTGTAAATATATACATCTGTATTTTCCTTCCCACTCCCATTTTTAACTCTGAAATTTGATTGTTATCTTTGAGTCTTTGCCTCGAGTCTCTACCAAAAAAGTTGTGAAATTAATGAAAATAGAGTATGTAAATATATTTTATATTAAGTATAATCTTCATTCTGTGATAACATAACATTAGAAATGATTCCTCTGTGGTAGTTTAATAGGATTACTTTTGGGGGGGGGGCATCACTGCTTTCTGGTGGTGGGAGTAGGAGGCCCAGCCCCACTGCTGGAGTTGAACCTCCGTCCCAGTGGGCCGCAGTCCCGCGCCGCGCACAACCACTACGCCACCGGGGCTCAGCCCAGGATTACTTCTTAAATGCAGTTTTATTAAAATTAACTTAGTAAGTGAAGTATTAGAATATAAATTTTACCATTCTACAAATGACCTAAGTGATGAGTAGAGAAGTCTATACTAGGTTGCTTAACCTGGTATAGAGTGGAGATCAGAATCTAGATTGTGTGACTCATAATTTACTATCTTTTTAGATATTTTTATTTAAGTATCTTAAATACAAATTAACATGCCTAAGGGAATAAACAGATTTTGTCACTTCATATGGATTTACCTTATTTTACCAAAATATTATTTTGGAAACAGAAGACCATGGTTTGTCCTATTTTACATGAACTATTTGATCTGTTAACAGTAGCATTAACCATGAATAATTAATTGCTATGTGCCATTGATATTTTCTGTGCGTTGTTTTATTTATTTAAGAGATTTTTAGAATGTACCTGCTTTACATGAGGAAGTGGAGGCCTAGAGAGAGGCATATAATGTAGGCTATTAGAACAGTGTTGTAGAGCCAGTAGCTTCTTCTTTCAGAGCTCACGACTAAATTGTACACCCTGTTTATTTTTGAAATTAAAATTTACCTAATTGTAAATCTCACAAGACCATGTTAACTGATGGTGATTATGAAATAACTTACTATCTTAATTCACCGATACAAAAATGAACATTTTACAGACATATGAGGAAGTGCTAGGAAATCCTATGTTCCTCTTAATGGTTTTAATTATAGTTGTTTTCATAATATAGAGGTGTAGGTCTTACTTCCTTTCTAAAAAAAGAAGAAAGGATATTTATAAAATATTTATACAAGAAGTTTCAGAAAGTTTATGGCAAAATGGAATGAAAAGAAAATGGAATTTCCCCAATAATTTTTGGGGCCCCCTCATATACGCATGTGTAGTTAGAGTAAACATTAAATAAGACTAAAGACTAAACATTAAATAAGAACATTTGTCTTCATGTCTTTGCTTTTTATACTGGATTATCAAGCAACGACTATGTTCTTAAAATGCTTGAAAAACAAACGTTTCAAAAATAGTTAAGATGCTTTTAGTGAAAAATTAGCGTTAGAACAAAAACTGTTATTCCAAAAGTAATGCACCATTTTAAGTCTGCCTGGCTTTGGGATAAATAAAAGTTAATTGCCATAAATGAAGCTATAATGATGAAAGTATAAAGAAAATGCCTTCTTTTTAAAGTAAAATATAAAAGATGTCAGTGGTTGCCCAAACCAGGAAAAGCGTTTGTGTTGACACTTAACTCTTTCCCAGAAAATCGCATTTCCCTAGGAATTTTTTATGAAATACTCATTACCAAAGGGTAAGGACTGGCTGAAAGAAGGTAGGAGTGTTTACAGCATAAATATTATTACTACAGCATGATACTAAAAATGCATTGTCACACAGTCACACATGGTTATTTATTTATTGTGGTATATGGGGACCTTATAGAAGAAAGTTTCAATGTTGTAGATATTTTAACCAGACTGTTCAATACGAGAAGGTGCTCTGGGGACAAAGTGGGTTTCACATGGAACAGCTAACCTCAAGGTCACAGGATTGAACCTGCTGGCTGCTCTCCAGGAGAAAGACGAGGCTGTCTGTTCCTGTAAAGATTTGAACCCCGCAGGGCAGTTCTGTCCTGTCCTATTGGGCTGCTATGAATCATAATGGACTTGATGGTCCATTATTCACTATGAGCAATAAGGTTTCTGTTTGGACAGTAGGATTTGGTGAAAGGTGAAATGTGTTGACAGTTTTTGTTAACTTGGCCAAATTCTCTCAAACTAACTAGAACATGAAAGAATGAGGTAAAAATTATGAATGTTATAGAAAGATCATAAAGTTCCTGTCTAAGTTGCTGCCAACTAGTTGATTCTGATTCACAGTGACTCTGGAGGACAAAGTAAAATTGCTAGTGTGGCTTTCCAAGGCAGCAAATCTTTCTTCATCAGCATGGCTGCCGGTTTTGAACTGCTGACCTGGGGTTAGCAGCCCAATGCAAGGAACCTAGTACGGCATCAGAGCCTCTCCTAAAGTTGCTTAATTACCTGATGCATTTTTAACAAATGTGGAACTATAGCAGTATAGTAAAATAGAACAATGAGAAGAAATCATCATCTGCACAATTACTTATTATATCTTCCCTTTTCTTGGGTCTCATCACTTTGTTGTTGGCATTCTGATTCACTTAGGCTGTATTGGACTGAGTAGAACTGTCCCATTACTATTTCCTGAGTTGGAATTGGCTTGATGACACAACACCAAATTTGGTGACGGCAAGCGCTTTATCTAAAGGAATACTTACATCTCAAGAAGACATTCCACCCCAGTTTAGCTCAAGCATATAAGCCCAGTGCTGGTCCATAAGCTCTTCCTCAGACTCACATAACTTCAGG
>PVJH01019535.1:0-42542 GCA_004026705.1 Nesogale talazaci
CTTTCCAGTTGTCAGATAAGGACGCTGTGAGTCAGCATGAGCTCAAGGGCAGTGGGTTTGGCTGGGGGTAGGTAGTCCATTCCTAAACTTGACCCTGTCACCTCCCTCCCTGGGCTGTGCAAGGCGCCCCACGTGGGGCTTAGCCTCCTCTCTTGTGTTGCTTTCAGTGGTCTACACCACTTCCCGTGGACTTCTCACCACGATGTTTGGTGTGTGACAAAACCAAGATCTACCTTCTCTTTATGGAAATGAGCCAGGATACAGGGGAGGGAGGTGTTAATGAAGGCCGTGGCCCACTTTTTGTGCAAGAGAAACCTCATTTTTTATTCTACCACCCCGCTACCCCTTATTCTTCAGGTTTGCTTTTTTAAAATGTTAACATTTCAGGAAAATGGGTATTGGAGAATTTGCAAATCATCTTCCTCAGCATCCTTTCCTCCCCTTCCTCCTTATCTTGCTCAGTTCTGTTTTATCCCTTAACACAGCGCTTCTCAATCTGGGGGTCGAGACCCCTTTGAGAGTTGAACGATCCTTTCACAGGGGTCCCCTAAGACCCTCAAAGACATATAAATATCTCACAGTATATAATTATATATTGTTTTGTGATTAATCACTATGCTTTAATGATGTTCAATTGTTAACAATGAAGAGAAATCCTGCATATCAGATATTTACATTATGATTCATAACAGTAGCAAAATGACAGATATAAAGTAGCAATGAAAGTAATTTTATGGGTGGGGGTCACCACAACATAAGGAACTGTATGAGAGGGTTCTGGCAGAGGTTGAGAACCACTGCCCTAGTACAAATGGATTTATTGCTAGCTTCCTCTCTGGCATTTCCTTCTGCAATATAAGCTGCCTGAGGACAGGACATTTCATCTCTTGATTTGTTGTCCCCAAATCAAACTTATCGAGTTAGTTTCTGCTCATAGTGAGCCTGGAAGGAAGCGTAGAACTGCCCCCCTTTAAATTTCCAAGACTAAATCTTTACAGGCACAGACAGCCTCCTCTTTTCCCATATGACAGCTCTTGGGTTCAAAGGCAGCCCTTGCTGTTAGCTGCCCCAGCATATAACCCTTGAGCACCAAGGCTTCCTATTCTGTCTCTACTACCTAGCAACTCCCCGGCAGACAGTAAGCGCTGCATAAATATCATCTGAATAAGTTAGACATCCTCTTGAAACCCACTTAGTGCCTCTGTTTAGAGAGAAACAAACCCCCTAAGGGTTGGTGAGTTGCTCCAGGCCATACAGTGCCTAAGACAGGCAGGAACCTGTGCCCGGATCTTCCTCTCAAATCAGATATTCTTTCCACTACCACCTGACTCCTCTCGGCAAATGGAGCTGGGTTGGAGACTTGAGAAGGGCCATTCTGAAAAGGGCCTGGGCTCAAAGTCAGTCAACAGATATCATGAGCTCCTGACACTCTCAGGAGGCTTTGGCCATCACGTTTGATTTTTCTGAGTGATGTTAGTCACTTTCCGCTGTGAGGGTTTTCTTCTGAAGAGCGCTTCCAAGCGCGCACGCCCAATTCTGTAGCCTCTCAGAGTCAATGCAGAGCTCTGCCAGGGACAGGCGCAGAACCGCAGCTGTCACCCTCTTTGGTGGGGCAGTTGCTAAGGGCATGATTGAGGCTCAGAAGCTATCTCCTTGATATAACCACTATTCTAATCAAGCCTGGATATACTTTAAGACTTTTAGGTTTTTATCCTACTAGTTCCCCCATGAGATCAAGACCTCCTGCTCTGGGCCTCAAAGTCCCACTTCAACACTTGGCCAGACTTAGCATAGCCTTTCCCCATATACCTGTGGTTCTCAATGCCACGGCCCTTTAATACAGTTCCTTGTGATGTGGTGACCCCAACCAGAAAATTGTTTTCATTTCTGTAATTCATAACTGTAATTTTGCCACTTCATACCTGTAATTTTGCTACTTTTATGAACCAGGCAATCCCTGTGAGAGGATCGTTCGATCCCCAAAAGGGGTCATGACCCACAGGTTGAGAACCACTGCCCTATACCCTGCCACCCCTACCAATGACTGCACATGATAGTCAAGTGTTCTGCTCAAAGAAGGAAGATGAAGGGAAGTGGCAGAGAGCCAAGAAATAGGCAGGGCTTGAAACCCCCATGGAGGCAAAGGATGGGGGCAAGTTGATTATTTTGTATTGTCACGAGAAAGCATTAACTTATTACCCACCGAATACTTTGTCCAAAACCTCTCACCCAAGGCTGATGAACATCCCTGTGAAAAAGGGCTGTCATTTTTTTCAGTAGGAGAATTTTAAGTCTGTGTTTCAAAAGTGTGTGCTTGGAAATAATTTCTTAGATGGTATTAAATCTCAAGCGGGAAATGTAGACAGTCTTTCTACCTGCTAGATGCTGTTCATTGCGAGTGAGTGAGCGAGCAAGAGAAAGAGAGAGAGAACATGCTCGCGTGCACTCATGCAGAAATTAACAGCATGGTTCACTGAGCTTCACAGGACCGCCCAGGAAGTGTCTCATTTGCAGGGGAAGAGTGATGAACACACCAGGAGTGCCTCTGACTCTCCCTGGGGCGCAGCAGACAAAGCCCAAAGGCTTCATTTACAGATGAGCGGGTGCCAACCCCAGGCAGGCGTGGTTTGAGCATTTCCTGCCACTCTAGCCCTCTGGCTGGCATTATTCCTGCTTCCATGCCTTCATCCACTGAGCCCCAGCGGTGAGTCGGGCTCAGTCCTAGACATGGACTAAAGAGGCCAGGAAGAGTCCTTCAACGATTTGAGATCCTATCCTAAAAGACTCAGCATGCCAAGCAAAGAGATAAGAAAATCAGCAAATGATCAATACTCGGTGCAAAATCAAAGAACTATAATAAGGATGCATTGGAATCGTGTTACAGGCTTTTAGCTTGAGGAGCCCTGATGGCATAGTGGGTCCCCCATTGGACTATTCACCTCAAAGTCAGCAGTTCAAAACCACCAGTTGCTCCGGGGGAGGAAGGGGAGTCGTTCTCCTATAAAGGGTTGCTGTCTCAGTGGGGCCTTCAAGACTCTAGAGAGGAAGCCATGGAGGACCACCTGTGGCTGTGTAAATTGTAGCCATTAGTCCTTGGGTGGGACCCCTGGGTTCGTGGGTAGCCAATGCAAGGGGACCTAGAGCCACCCCATATTAAATACCACGATGCTCCCCCGGTGCGACGGGTTTTAAGCCGAAAGGCAAAGATCTGCCCTTGGAAGAAATGATAAAAGAAATTTTCTCCTGACACCAACCCCCATCTCGTTGTAAACAGAGCTCAGTCGTTTAAGAACTCAATCTGTACAAGGCAGCGACTTAAGGATTGCAACTCAAAGTGGGACTGGGCTCACATAAACTCATACCAGCAGTACCTCCCATCAGTGCAACTGCCTTATACCCCAGGGAGATGATTGATAATGTTTTCCTTTTATATAGCTTTTATTGGAGGCGGGGGAGTTATTTGTTTGTTGCTTGTTTCCGTTCTTTGTTGTTCTATTGTTCTTGGTGGTCTTGTTTCTGGCATAATACGACACCCAGAGAAAACCAGAGTTTTTCATAAGATGTGGGCAAGCAGATGGGTTCTGGGCTCCCACTCAATCGTAACCCCAATCCAAGAACAGGTAGTTCTTCTAACATGGCCCTGCTCCGTGCTCGCCTTCATGAAGAGATCACTGAAAATAAGGGTGCTGCAGAAACGTGAAGGAAGCAGATGGCGCCTGGCTGCCGATTGGAATTGTGTCTGGGGGTCTTCAAGGTTTATATTCAAACAAGCAGCCATCTAAGGGGCATCAACTAAGGGATCCAAAGATGCTGGTAACAAAATCTACTGCGATAAAGGGGAAAGTATCAGATTCTCAATTGTGAGCACCCACTTTGTCGGAGGCTAGGCAGAACAGTGGGTCCCTGAAAGTCCAGCTGCAGAGTATCTAGTCAGATGAAGCTTCTGGTCACTCTTCTCCAGTTGCAAGGAAAAGTCTCAAAACAGCTCTACTATCAGACCAAGATTATTGTAAACTTGATTATGGTGGACCAAACCATAGTGTAATGTGGTATTTGATCAGTTGGCCTCCCACATGACGAACCTGAATTGTCTCTAGGCTCAAATATTTCTTGCTTGTTCCATGATAGAAATTTCTCCTCTAGCTTTTTTTTCCCCTCCCCCCACCCTGTCCTCTAGCTTTTTTATTATTGTTGGTGGTCTTGTCTTTCTTACTTTTTATTTTTATCTTTATAGTATTATTATTTTCTTTCTGTTTTTGTTTTTTATTGTTTCTGTGAAGCACAGAAAGAGGGGATAGCATAGAGAGAGTAACTGATGCAAAGGTTTGTTCGGAATGGGTGGAGGGGAGAGTGAGTGGGATTGAGGAATAAACAATGATGTGAGGCAGCAAAGGATCATTACAACTGACTGTGATGATATACATACAACTCATTTAAAAAGCAATTTAACTATGGATATGTAGGATATGTGAATACTATTCAAGAAAACTACTAAAGAAAAAGAAACCATACTTGATTTTTGCCTTAGGGAACATTGAGTTTATTTTAATGGTGATGGGATAATTTGAGAGGAATATCATTCATTGTTGTACAACATGAAGAGTCTGATCAATGTCCCTGAATTATACATGTAGAAGCTGTTGAATTGGATCATGTTTCATTGTATATATCTTTGCCACAGTTTATCTATCTATACACACACACACACACACACACACAAATAGCAATGAATATGAAGAAGAAAATGTTTCGAAACTGTGGCGATGATTGCACAACTCTTCTTCATATGGTTGAACTACTGAATTGTGTGTTAAGTGGGTGAAGTGCCAATAAGACTTAAACTTTAGAAAAGAGTTGCAATCTCAGAAACCCACAGGGCCTGTTCCACCCTGCCCTGGAGGCTCACTCTGAATTGGACTCCATTGGAGGGCAGTGAGTTTCGAGTTACTTGTTGTTGCTCTCAGCTGTACTTGGATAGCCAAAGGAGCCTTGTAGAGGAGTTAGCCTCACACTTTTCCTGCAGCATGTTCAGATTCCTGGATACTCATCTCTATGGCCAAGCAAGGTAGCTGCTTCCCTGGGATTATTCTCACTAGACATCTTGTTTCTGTGGTCTAATAAGACACTAAAATCACATGCTGGATGCTTGGCCCTGACTCAGTCTTGGAAGAACACCTACATCTATATTATATTTTTGTGATTTTTTTTCCCCCAAAGGAAGTTTTGGGGGTTGGGGTTTTTCTTAATTAAATCTGAGATGTGTCCGTCTGAGTAGACTAGAGGAACAAATTCACAGAAACTCATATGTGTATGAGTTTGATATGAAGGGTGAGTGTACATTAATAAAGCATCCCAACCCAGTCCAGTCCAAGCCCATAAGTCTGACATTAACCCCCATATGCCCCACACTAATCTACAAAGTTCTCCTCAAATTCACAAGTCACACGTGCAATGATGCCAAATGCAGGATGATCAGAGGCCAGTGGGTAGAAAGTCTTTGAATCAGTGGACATGTAAGCACCTCGGCGCTGGCAAGGGTTTCCACATGGCTTTTCTTGCACCCAAGGCTGCATCAGGATAGGTCCTTGTGGCTTCTTCTCAGTGATGTCTCACAGGCAGGGAGCCTTGCCAGCTGAGGCAGAGAACTAGCCAAGGTAGCCCACACACTGGTCTGACCACCAGCCAACAAGAGACAAGGGAACTAAAAAGGCGAGGCTCACCAAGTCATTATCTCTCCATCCTTCAATTAATCCCACATGTGTTTATCAGCCAGGTTGGCACAGTAAACCTTAACGATCTCAAGAAATGTTGGAAACGTCAGTGAGGTACCAGAGATCCCATCGTCCAGGGGTGCTCAGTAGGTCTACCGTGATCTACTAGTCAATCGTAAATGTAGGGGCAGATCACAATGAAGTGATGGGATTGATGACAGCCTTACATCTATTTTTAATGCCATTCGATCTGCCTAAACTACATTTGCGATCGACTAGATCACAATTGATGAATGGAGCACCCCTGCCATAAACCCTACTCTCATTACAGTAGCATTATCTCAGTGTAGCTGGTGCTGCTACACTCAACTCATACTTAGAGTCAATGTAATGTAGCACCCGAAGGACTGCAGCTGCAACCAGATCTCAATCTCCAGGGGAGTAGGAGGTACGCACGTGAGAGTGTGTTCCATCTTGCAGGACCCTGTAAGCCACAGACATCGGTCAGCATGGTGGGGTAAACAGAAGTAAGCCCAACACTCAGGCAAGGGTGGTGCATGCGCCGTAGCTAATGCATAGAGCCCAGAAGAACTTTAGAGGGCGTCTCACCCAAAGAAAAGTCTGGGGAGGTGAACATAATCTTCTTAGCCAGGGGAGGTGAGGGACCCATTTGGGTTGTGAACAATTTATGTTATAGTCAGTTGTCAGTGATGCTAAACCAACTCTAATGAGAGAAATAGCCTAACCCAGCAAGGCAACCCTTACCTGTAGATAGCAGCCTCCTCGCTGAGAACTAGGGGACTAAAGTAAGTTTGCATAAGGCCAAAGAGACACATCTGAGGGCAGAGATGAATAAGCTGTCAGCACTTTCCAGAGTAGTGCTTTTTGATTGGGCATGCTTTTGGGGGGGGGGGGGGGAGCGCATGGGGAGTGAGTCACTTACTCCTCTGAGGATTGAATAAAAATATCCTCTTTGTGGAAATGTACACATACCCTTCATTTCAGTGGGTTTAGGAGCCCCCGTAAGCCCATTCATATGCCCTTGATTAATAAGCTCAGACTTTGCAAGAACAGGGAAAAGAAATTGAATGTGTATATATTTTCTTATGAATAAAAGAACCTGTCTGCATAATGGAATGAATCATTAGATGTGTCTATTTTCCCCCATCAAAAAGTAGACACAGTGCCATCCAGACAGACTATCTTTGGTTTGTTCATTTATAAAAATGAACATCCATCATCTATCACTTGAGAGTGGGAGCATTAATACTTCAGTCATAATCAAGCCAAACGTCAGATCTGCCCCAGTGCCTTCCTTGCACCCACATTACGAAGTACAGAAAATATTTGAAAGCCAGAGCCTGTGTGAGGCAGAAACCTGCCAGAGGAGAAACTCAAAGACTTGCCTTTAAATTCAATGATGGAAAAGTTGTGAGCCTGTACCATCTGCCTGTACCAGCACATCTGAGAATGTCTGAGACCCAGCACATCAGGGGAGTCCCGTCCAGGGTTTCCCTGTGCTTTTAGAGGGGCTGAGGTAGG
Organism: Nesogale talazaci; assembly: GCA_004026705.1. Lineage (NCBI taxonomy): Eukaryota > Metazoa > Chordata > Mammalia > Afrosoricida > Tenrecidae > Nesogale > Nesogale talazaci. The sequence continues at coordinate 7,254 of PVJH01019535.1, forward strand.
AGTGGGCACATCAAAGTCACCTTTCTCCCCGAGCTCTGAAAAACCCCTTGCAATTGGTTATGTATGTCCTGGCAGAATTTGGGGGTATTAAATGCTAGTTGAGCTGTAAATCATGAGCTACATTTTAATTTTTTTACTAAGTGGGCAATTCATAACTCATTGAATCAGATAAATGCAAAATGCCTCATTCCAGAATGTTCTCTTCTGTTTGCAACACGTCATGCCAGGTCTAAAGTCGGGCCAGGCAGGCATGTGGCATGCTGAACTCTTTACAGAGGTCTCAAGTCAATGACAGCAACATTCTGGAGTATATTTTCTTTTCTATCTATTTTCCCTGAGGACTGAGAGAAAGATCAGGCTTTCTATTCTCATAAAGAGGTACAATTTCATAAACCTTCAAGGGGGGACGGTTCTACCCTGTCTTGCAAGATCACTGGGAGTCATAATTGGCTCACAGAGCGTTTGTTTGTTTCCGTCCTAATTAATCATGCAACTATAGCTCAGAGAGAAAGAAGTGTCAGAAGTCACCTGGCCTAATGTGGAGAGAGAGAGAGAGAAAAAACTGCTCATGGTGCATGCAACATGGTTGAAATTATCGATGCAGTAGGTACCTTCCTCACTTCCAAGTACAGCAGCCTGCTGGCTATAAGACCTCTGCTAAGCTGCTCTGGGTCACCCTGCCATGCTAAGGACGAGACGGCTGGCTTTCCTGTGTGTTTCCATACACGTCATGTGTCCACCATGAGCTGTGAGTCTATCATGCCCACACAGAGTCCGGGTAAGGCTTGACATCTCATAACCAAGCTGCTGCCAGCCATTGGCTTGGTACCCTCTTTTTTGTGTTTTAAGACCGACAGGACGGACTAAGGTTCCTGCTGAAAACACAGTGCCCCCTAGTGCTGATGGGCACTCCTCCTTTAGGAAGCTGTAATTATTGCTGAATACATCAGTCCCTTCTCTGTGATAATATTTATCATTCTCTCGGGGAAGGAGGCCCCTATTAAATGAATACCCGGTGTTGAGGAGGTGATTGCCCTATAGGCAGTGGGCCGTTTATTAAGCCAGGGCGAGGCACACCCCATCCTCCCCACTGAGCGTGAGTCTCCAACAGCTCCCAGGTCCTACGAAGGCACTCACAGCCCCTCCTCTTGTTCTCAGCCTGTTCAGAACTATCTCCTCAAGTGGAAATTGTGAACTAAGGGTCTTTTTTCTTTGCTTCTCCAAGTCTCATTTTCGTTGTGTGGTTCCCAGTCAATGTGCCCTCCTTCCATCCACAAGAACCACCAGCCCCTTCCATTGGGCTTAGGATTCTGGCAGTAATTATAGAACCCAACCTATGGAGTGACTCATCGTTGGAGGGGTTCATCCTGGAGATGGGCCTTTGAAAGGAGACATGGGTGGTGACTGGCCAGGAGCTGGAAGATCCAGGGCTCGGCCCCAATTCTGCAGCTAACTGCCCACTTCACTCGAGTCACTTACTCCCCCGGTTCCCCCAGGGAGAAAATGAGCGTGGTGAGCTGACAGATGCACCACTGCCCACAAGAATGATAGCACGTGCCATCCCTGTCTTGATACATTTTCCAGCAGCCCCTTCAGTAATCGGCAAAAGAAATGGGTTACTTTCACTTTTGTAATCTTGGCTTTCGCCCAGTGTGTTCAAAATACTGTTATTTCAACACGTAAGTCATCTAGAAATAGCAATGAGATGTTTCAGAATAGGAAATAAGATGTTTCGTAAATCCCAGTGTGTTTTCCACACCTCTCATCCAGCTCTGTTCAGACATTTCCCCTGCCCCTCACTGGCTGCGTGAGGCTAGTGGCTACGGTGACCCCAAGCCTTCCCTAGCCAGTCAGTGCATTTGATTTTATTGTAGTCCTTGATCTGAAACTTTGGAAGCTAGGTACAGAATTCAGAGTTTTCTGTATTTTAAAAGGCAATCTAGTATTTGTCACATATAACATGTGAGGTCTCAAATAAGACAAATAAATACTGCTATAGCAACAAAAAAAAAAAGCCTGACAATACACATTAAATGAGAAAAATAAAGGCACTAAATAACATCATATAGGTTGAGTGTTGCTGCCAAATTAGTTAAAGAGAGAGATTTGTTTCCCAAGCGCGTTTTCTTTGGAAAGCACAGATAGAGGAGAGTGGTTAGCTACCATGAAAACCAAAGGTGGTTAGATCCAGCATTTGCTTCATTGTTTTATTTGGCAGAAGATGACCCACTGTCAATATGGCAAAATACAGCTGCCCCTTGATAAGCCACCGGCATGGTCTGATGGTTGCTTCTTTTGCTTTACTTTGAATCTCATAGGTCACTGTCTTCAACAAGCTTCAGGGTTGATCCCTAGGGTTGAGGTTTAGGCTTACCAAAGTACTAAGATATCATAAGCTGTCTCTGACGGTGTACCTGGTTACCTGTCGGACTGCCAGCCTTGAGGTTAGTGATTTAAAACCATGAGCTTCTCCAAGGGATGAAGCTGAGACTTTTTCTTCCCATAAAGGTTTACAGTCTTGGAAGCCCACCAGGACAGTGCTGCTCTGCCCTGTGGAGCCACTTTGAGTCAGAGCTGACTTGATGGCAATGAGTTTTTACTTTACATCCCATACAACATTTTAACCTCAAATAGACAACAGATAATGTTTAGTATACTTATGCCCTATAGGATGTTAGAGAACATTTTTCACTAACATAGTCTTAGGGGTTGATCCGAAATTCAGCTTGAAGTGGGCAGCTTGTATTTTTATTTGCTAACTCTGGAAACCCTCCCCAGATTGGAAGCCTCTTCCACAAGCAGAAGCCTGTGGCTTGCAGAGCCCCAGCTAGGGCAATGAGACAGAGCACTTTCTTCTTGCAGCTTGTATCTTGCTTGCTCTGACAAGCCATCGCCAGCAAGCCTGGATGATGGAGGAGGCTGGAAATCTCAGTGTCCTGATTCTGGAATCAAAGAATGATAATGATAATGAAAATAATCCAGCTACAAGTGTGGCGTTAGCAGACCTCGAGGGGGACATAGCTGCTGTTGCAGGGGGACCTCTGACGAGCCAGGGTCTCCTTAGGGAACTGTCTTAACGTCATACACCACAAATCAATTCCCATCACTCAGTACCTGATGTGAGAGTTTCATAATCCGAAACAAGGTTTCTAGGGGGGAAAGGGTATTAGGAACAGACCCCAGATTAGGGAAGGGAGGTGGGATTGGTGGGGCTTGGAGGTTTTTTGTGTGCTGTTTTAACGTGAGGAGTAGGGAGTGTTTGTTCTTAGCAGAACTTCCTAGCTAAGTGCCTTAGGAATTAATAAGTGCCTGTTGAAAAAAGTGCTACTTTCAGGACCATCAGGCTCCCCCGGATGCAGGAAGGGGGTGGTGTGTAGCCTGCATTACCAGTGACCTCGGCTCTGCAAGCCCAATAGCTTATTCCCAGCACTTCCCTCCCAGGTGGGGTTCTAGCGTTAGCTCAGGGCAAGACAGAAGGAGTTGGCAGATCTGGCAGCCAAAAAAGGTAGCCTGGTAACCACTCCCTTAACTGGTCCTGGTAACCTGGACAACATCCGTTCCAGCCACAGCCCAGGGGAGCTGGACCAGAGGTTTGACTGACGAACTGTTTCCACTTAAAGAAGATTAAAGAATGCGGGGGTCCCTGGGTTGTGCCAACTGTTAGCGTACTTGGCTGCAAAGTGTAAGGTTGGTGGTTCAAGTCTGCTCAGGCAGCTCAGAAGAAAGGGCTGGTGATTGACTCCTATAACACCATGCTGCCAAGCCTGGAAGCACAGCTCTGCTCTAAGACATGTGGGGTTGCCAGGAGAGGGACTCCATTTCCAGCAGCGGGTTTAAGGGGCATGACAGGCTAAGTACTGGACCAGAATAAGAGATTGTTATAAAGGACATTATTTGGGACAGTTGGCTGACATTTTAATATATATCACATATTAGATAGTCACTGTTAAATGTCCCGATCGTGATCATTTTACAGAACTATTTATTTGTGCTCTCACAAGAAAGTGGCTATTTTGATGGTGCAGAAACAGAAGAACATGTTCCTCTTACATCCATGCACATGGAGATGTGGCAGAAGTCCATGATTGACCAGCCTTGTCTAAAGGACGGATAGGGGGTCATGGCACCCTTCTTGTGCCTTTGAAGTAAATTTGGATTTTTTTTAAAAGGAAAAGTACGGTTAATATTAAAGACATATATACACCCTGCTTAGTTAAGTAGAAGGTCAGTGAAAAAAGAGGAAGACGCTTAACAAGCTGGACTGACAGAGCGACTGCAACGGGGTGGGCTCAAGCAGTACAATTGGAGGGGGCGGTGGGGGAACGAGGTTGGGCGGGGCTTCCTTCTGTTGTACGCAGACGGCACGCCCAGGAGGCACGTGGGACCTAACAAGGGCATCATAAAAGGGATATTCCACGGGCGCCTCCCTGCATCGGGAGCTGCCCCAATGTGAGTAACTGTAGGAGCCCTGGTAGCACGGTGGCTAAAGCAGGCCACTGCTAACCAGCAGGTGGGTGGTTCAAGCCCACCAGCCTCCCAGTCTGCCGCCTTCAAGACGAATCGCCTTGGAAACCCCATGGGGTCGTAATGCCCTGACCACCCGGGTGGCTCTGGGTTGCACTGGGCTAGAAGGCAATGAGTGGGTTTGTTCGATTTGATTTGCGTCTTCTCCTCTGCCTCACCGCCAGCCGCTCATCCGTTCAGAGGCAGGGCTGCATGGCACTGCGAGTCCACGCCCCAGACTCACTCAGGTCTGCTGTGCCGTCAGACACCGCAGTGCCTAGGGGTTTAATTTTGTGGCGCCTGATCACATTAAATGGGATGCTGAAGCCTACCGTTCACCCCGGCTGTTCAAGGGGTGATGTTTGCACAAGTACCTAGCCGAGCGTCTGGCACGTCATAGAGGCTCCCCCTAAGTTAAAGATATCATTATTCTCTCCGGAAAGCTGTGGCTTGCAGAGTCCATAGTCTTTCATTTTCTCCAGGTGCAGACAGCAGCGACTCGACACCGAGTCTGGAGATCTGAGACCTAGGCCTGGCCCCCTTCGAAACCATCTCATCGCCCACCCCAGTGGCAAGACCCTCCACAGAGCGTCTCTGAGCAGTGTTCCCAAGCATGGCCGGTTTCCGAGTGAGAAGTATCACACGCACAAAGCCCCTGCGAGCCCGTTCTAGAATGCTTGTGAAAAACCTTTCCTCTCGCAGCTGCCACACAGCCTGAGAAGCAGTGTGCAGTTAGGGACGGAAAGGTTTTGAAAGGATGAAATTAACTCTCGATTTTAACCTTTAGACATATGAACTCGCAGACATGGAAGGTAAAATTAAAAAGGAAAAAACGGCCAGGTCTATGAGTGGATGCCAATGACAGGGGGAGCCGAAATCACAATATTTCGGCTTTGATTGCCACTTTTCAAAACAGGTGTTGTTCAAAACAAGCCCCTCCGAGTGAGTCTATTGCTGTATTTGTGAGGTAGGGATTCTAAAACTTCATGGAGAGGAGTATTTCCCAAATTGGGTGACAGCTCCCTTGGAGGGGCACTGGAGGGCCCCCCCCCCCCTGCACTGGGAGGCTGGAAAAGCAATATCTACATTTTATGAGCTATAATACAAAAGATTTTCATTGCCAGAGAGCACCAAACACTTTTTATTTTTTGAAAAGGAACAAGAGGCTAAATGAATTTGGGGAACCCATGATATAGTAGATGCTTTAATCAAATGAGATCAAGTGTTTGAAGAGTTATGTAATATAGCCTCTCTCTCTCTTTTTTTTTTTTTTTTGTGGCATCACTGCCCTAGTAGGAGTTAGAAGCCCAGCCTTGCTCCTGGAGAGCTGCTGCTGGATTTGAACCATCAACCCTGTGGGCCACAGTTCCACACACAGCCACTATGCCACCAGGGCTCAGCCGTAATATAAAGTCTTGAGACTCAAAGTGCGGTGTTTGAACCTCACCTGGGAGCAAGTTGTGAAAAGTGCTGTTAGGCCCCTCCCCTTCTCTAGAGAGTTAGCATCTGCACTTGAATGGTTGACTCCAAGCTGACCAGCAACTGCAACTCACACTTAGCTGGGAAGGAGAATCAGGATCCTGTTTGGTTCTCACTAAGCTACCCACGGGCTAAAGTGGCAGTGACTTCTAAAGGCTGCCCTGGGGGTGGGGTTCGGGGAAGGGGTGGCATAGAAAAGGGAAAAACCCTGGGGCAACACCTAACTGGATCCTTCTTTCCATCTGTTATACTCTGGACCACATTTATAATATTTGGTTTTTTCTTCCCAAGCTGCCCTTTCAAATTTTTAATTCAGCTTGGCTTCATCATTCTCCATTTATTTTAGCTACTCTACAATTAAGAACAAGTTTCAGGATCTCTTCTCCCATTCACTTTGATCTTTTCTTTCTTTCTTTGTCCTTTTAATGACCCTTTATGTTTGACATGAATTATGTTCCCGATGTCCTCATCAGATTTTCTGTCCTGAGTGTTTAATGGGTCCACTGTGTCCTTGAGATGTCCTCAAAATTCAAGTTGGACAGACTCAGGGTGGGACTTTGACTCTAGTGACTTGTTTTAATTTTCTTCAGCTTTATCCTCAACTTATGTATGGACAATTAATCTGCTCCACAGTCAGCTCGTGGCCTGGTTTTAGTTGTTGATATTGGACTTCTCTGCATCTCTTTGCACCGATATAGTCAATTTAATTTCTATATATTCCATCTGGGGAAGTCCATGTGTACAGTCACCTTGGTTTTGCAAAATTCTATCATGCAATGTCCAGCTCCATGTCTATTCCCAAGACCATATGTTCCAACTGCTGTTCCTTCTTCTTTGTTTCCAACATTTGCATTCCAGTTGACAATAATTATCAATGTGCTTTGATCGTGTGCTTGATCAGTTTATGACTGAAGGCATTGGAAAATTCTTCTTTTCACCATCACTTGTCAGAGGAGCCAGCCTCCAACATTAATACAGGGGAGCTGGTAAGCGCAATTTTATGGTGATAATTAATTATTATAGGAAAGTAAAATCATTGAGAACATGAGAGATAGAAATAATGGAGTCAGTCACATTTCATGGTAGCATGCTCACCTCAGCCCAGCTTGGTGGTCCACATGGAGAGAGAGAATGAGGGGGGAGGCGAGGACATGGGGAAAGGGAACAGGGAAGAGAGGGAGAGGAGTTGGGAGGAGAGGCAACTGAAAGACTGTCTTTATTCTCACCAAGTCTTATATATCTTTTGGAGACATGCAAGTCCCCTAATTACAGGTAAGGTCTATGTCACAGGAAAGGGTTGTGTTATAGGGACTACAGCAATGAGGGACGGTCTAGGGGCACATATGTAATAGGTGGGAGGTTATCGGGGTCCCCATGTGACAAGATGGGTGGACCTAAGATTCTTGATGGCGGCAGCCTAACCTTCATTGTCCCTTGGGTTGGAGACTTGATTAAGCTAAAGCTTTCAGAGGGAGTGACCATTGTTCTAAGAGCAGGGAGTCAGTCCTACCTATCTTTCGTGTAAGAGAAAAAGGCCCCTGGATATCTGCAATCTTTAGGGTGAGTAACTTTAAGCTTCGGAGGTGGCAAATGGTTCCTAATATTTGTTTAGTATTTTGGAGTATATATAATTGTGGAAAAGTCTTATCTTCCCCCAATAATCACTAGATTTTATGGTTGCTGCATAAATTTGAATCATAATTTTATTAATTGGATTTCTAGGAAGGCAGCAGATACAATCCTATCACAGACATTATGCTTCCAGATAGATCTTGCAATACCCCTTTTGACAATGAAGGCAACACCAGTCCTCTTGATTGTCTTGCTTTTGCCAACAACCGGTGCTCATGGAAGGAGCAATCTAGAGAGCAAAAGGTGAGCTGCATTAGGTAAATCTGCAGCACAAGACCGCTTAGAGTATGGAGAAACACAGGTGTGACTTAGAGGGCGAAAATGCTCCTGACCAAAGCCATGGTATTTCCAGTTGCCTCATGCGAATGCGAAAATTGGACACTGAATAAAGAAGACCAAAGGAGTATCGTGGTGCTGGAGAAGAATATTGAAAGTACCATGGATTGCTAAAAAGATGAACCAGACTATCCTAGAAGAAGTATGGCCAGAGTTCTCCTTCGAGGCTGGCATGACAAGACTTCATCGTGCATACTTTGGACACGCTGTCAGGAGGAACCAGCCCCTAGAGAAGGCTATCGTGTTGGGTAAAGCAAAGGGGCATCTAAAGAGAGGAAGGCCTTCGATGACATGGATTGGCATCATCGCTGCAACCGTGGGCTCAAGGACAAGAACCATCACGTGGATGGTGCAAGGCCAGCAGCATTTTGTTCTACTGCATATAGAATTGCTGTGGGTCAGAACCGACTTGATGGCACCTTCCAGCAGCAACTCCCCTGTGGAGCCACCCTGGGCTAACTCCGGGTCCTCCAAGACAGCAACTGGCTCCTGGCACAGAACTCAGTCCCGTGCAGGCCTGCCGCTGCCCAACCTGTGAATCGACTGACAACCCGGCACAGTTCTTGATGGATCTCGGTCTTCTCTGGTAGGCACTTCCAACCCAGAGCCCAGAATCTGTGAGCTTTTCAATGACCCCTAAGGATGGGTCAGACCTAAACATCAACGACAAAATTCTTCACTCCAAAATAAAAGGAGGCGGATAGGAAGGTAGGCATTACAGTGTGTGGTTAGTGGGCCATGGGTGTTGGTTCATCAAGAGCTGGAGCTATAGAATTGGGCATTGTATTTATCTGCACCTGGAGGCATCTTTTGAAGTTAGTTTGTGGTGGGTAAAGCCCCCAAAGGTAGCATCTGGGACCGATGCAAACCGAGGAGCAAACTCACTGCCATTGCCTTGATTCTGAGTCACGGTGACCTGAGAAAACAAGGCTGACTCTCCCTGTGGGTCTCTGTGGCTTTCCTTCTCCACCAGATTACGGCGGCTGGTGGTTTCCGACTGCTGGCCCTTCGTTTAGCAGCCCAGTAGATCACCCAGAGTGTCACCAGGGCTCCAAAGTCCTATCAAGGACTGTGAAACGCTCTCTGCATCGCGGCCAGTGATAGAGTCACCCACTCACTCCCCTTCCCAGCCACAGAGCCTGCAGTTGGGGCAGCTGAACTGCCCCTATCTGAAAGAACTGAGGAGAGGGTCCCATGGCAGACTCTAAGGAGGCAGTGGCCAAGAAACAGTATGAAAAATGTCAACACAAGCCAAGACGTCTGAAATTTTAACAGGTTTTTACCCTGTACCTAGATAAATTTCCTAATGTGTTTTTGTACTTTCCCCGCCTATAAGCAGAGCATTGTCTCTTGCTCATTTGGTTATCCCAGAGCTGGTTGACTAATGGCATGCTCTCCATCCAGTCCATTCAATTTATTTCCTTCATCACAGGTGGGTCTCTGTGTTGCGGATAAGTGGGAATCAAATTTTCATCAGTCTATTCATTTTCCCCATTCCCCTGATGAAAAAAAAAATTCATGCTTATTCTAAATTTCCTTTACATTTCTCAGCTAGATGAGTATGAAACAAAGTAGAGGGATGCATAGTCCCTTTACTTCAGGAAGCCTAATTTCGTAACCATTTCTTGCAGACAGGAGTAAAGGGTCGATCAACATCTCTGCCTTTTGGCTAAGATCAAGTGTAGGAGTAAAGGGACAAGATCAGTGAACTGTCATTGCATAAGAAACCTCACTCTCAAACTTAGTGGGTTACAACAACTCCCATCTCTTCAGCTCACAGGTGTACCAGTCAACAATTTAGGTGGGTGGTTCTCCTGGTTTGGCCCAGCTCATACATGTGTCTGTGGTCAGCTGTCAAGTGGGCCGAATGACCTGAGATGGAGACAGCTTATATTTGCTCCAGAGTCCCTGCATGGTGGCAGCAGTTAAGCTCTCAACTACTAACTGAAGGGTTGGTGGATTGAATCCATGTAGATATGCCTGGGAAGAAAGACCTGGCTATTTGTTTGCAGAAGAGAACAGCCTTAGAAACACTCTATGAGGCTGGTGTGAATAAAGGCTTTCACTATGAGTGAAAATCAGTTCACAGACAAGTGACTTCTCTTTCTTTAATCTCTGATCCAAATGGACTGCCATGCCGGCAGACTGGTCAAGGTTCATTGTCAGGGTGTTCACAACAGCACCAGCAGGTGGTTCAGAGAACAGGCTAGCTTCTTGAGGTCCAGCCCAGAACTGGTACTTTCAGCATCTTTTGTTGGCCAAAGAAAATCAGCAGGCAAATCCGGTTTAAAATGGGTAGGGGAAAAAAAGTCACCTCTCCATGGGAAAAGGTTCAGGGTCACATTGTGAAGACTGCCAATGCCATGGAGAAAGACCTGCAGCCTGAAGACCTGGTTACCGTCTGTCACAAAGTCACACACAGCAACAGAATGTCCCTCCCGAATGAGATGAGTACAGTTTAAACAAACAGAGCAGTGAGTGAGGAAAATGAGGGGATATGTGCGTGCTTAAAGGTCATAGAGCCTGGTCATTCCATCAGAGAACTGGTTTGGATGCACTAGCATGCTAGGAAAGGGAGGTGTGTGTGTGTGTGTGTGTGTGTGTGTGTGTGTGTGTGCAGGAAATGGAAATGGGTCACCAGGTGCTTCAAGGATATGCAGAGGCAGATGTAGCAAATGAAAGTTAACCTTGCAGTAGACACCAGTGAGAGCTAGGAAGAGGGGTGACCTACTGAGTGTCTTTCTCTGTGTGCTGTAACCAAGGACAGGAGGCTGAGTTTAAGCAAACAGACAAATAAATGTTCCTTTGGCCCTTGGTTGAGAAACTGGTGAACGGGGATAGTTCTGCTGCACAAGTCCAACAGCAGTTGGTACACCAAGGGGTGCCCAGAGGGACCTGGACCTGGTGAGCTGCAGGGAGCTAAAACAACAACAACAAACCAAAAAGTCTGTACTCACTTGCATCAAGTCTTTTCCAACTTATAGTTTTCCGATAGCATGGACTAGAACTGCCCCTGTGGATTTCTGAATCTCTACTGGAACAGAAAGCCTGCTCTTTTCCTCACAGAGCAGCTAGTGATTTTGAACTGCTGACCTCACAGGCAGTGGCCCAACACATAATCCTATGCCACTAGGGCTCTTTAAGAGTAACCCTGCTCCTGGTCTTAAACCCACCACCGACCTGCCCTGTGACATGACCCAAGTAACTCTTCCTCTCTGGGCTGTAGTTATGTTTTCTCCCAAGTTAAAAGGTTGAATTTGATGATCTTTATGGCTTTTTCCCAGGAGCCTTTGGGCTGCCACAATTAAATGTTAGGCTGCTGAGAGAAAGGTTGGCCGTTTGGAGCAGCAGCTCTGTGGAGAAAGGAGCCGGCAATCTGCTCTCCTAAAGGTTCGAGACTAGACAACTCTCATGGAGTGATCTACGCTGCTGCCCTGTGTCACTGAGAGTCAACATCGATTCCACTGCACCCAGCACAGCCTGATTCTTTCCCAGTAACAGACTAGGACCCGTGGGCAGAAGACCACCGCACATAACGGCTACCTCTGAAGATCTACAGGGAGAGAAGTGTGCTTTAGGAAATATCAGTCCTGGTGTCTACTTGGATTTTCCCAACCAAGGAGCCTCTGCAATTCTTGCCTTTGTTCTGATTTGTTAGGTAAGGGAGTCATTAATGAGCTCAAAATCAGAAGGATCTCTAGAGATTCAGAAGGCTCTCCCTTTGCATTTCCCCAGTGGTATTGAAAGCCACACACAGTTCCCTAGTGAATCCCAGAGGCTCAGGGCCACTGTCCCACTGAGCTGCTCCCCTCACACATCCATCTTGTTACCTGCATTCTCTCGTAAATGACTCTTATCTGACAGCCTTAGCGAACTCTCCTTGGCTAGGCATTTTAATGCACTGTTCAAATCATCACCGAGAAGTCCTGGGAGGAGCCCAAAGAAGAATGCCCTGTGCCTGGCACTGATTGAACCCCGTGCATTTCCACTTACCCGTCAGGATTTCATGTTCCTTTCTCTTCTTGTACAGCTAAGTTTGCTTGCTGCCCTTGTCTCCATTTAACCTTTCTAGAAAGAGTGAAGTTCATCACAGGGTTGTCTTCCATAGTGAAGAGTGGGTCACTCTTGAATGCCCATCGAGGAAAGAATTGTCACGTGTGGCTGACACAACTATTCCAGGGAATGCCACCTCTCCCACAGCACTCTGCCATATTTGATCATTCGTTTCACTCAGCTACAGAACTTACTAACGATACTCATGATTGTGGGGTTTATTAGAGAAGTTAACCGGTTAAATTTAGGAACAGAAATGCTCAGGGCACACTTTTTCTGATGCGGTGCACCTCTTCTCAGCCATACCTCCAGGGATGCCCTTCTCTGTTCCCCTGTCCTCCTCTGCCCTTCTCAGTCAGTGTTACAAAGCTCTCTTGGTGCTGCTATTAAAGCCTAAAGAACACTTCAATCCATCATAAGCCTTGGATCAAGAGAGCTCAGCCCTACCTCCATGGGCTGGCAAATCTAGCTCACCAATTTAGTAGCTGTAGACCCTCTACTCTGTAAGCAAACCTTCTGGCCAAAGGCACTCCGCTTTCTCACCCTCCATTCTTGTCTCATGCTCTGGCTCTGGGTTCTGCTGCTGCTGCTACTCTGCCTCTCCTCTGGTGTCCCAGCTCTGTGTTCTAAAATGAGACGGTTCAGCTTGCAGATATCTCGGGATTCAAAGGGTGCTCTTCATTCTTGGTTCATCTCTCTTGGGGGTAGTGAGGTTCCCCCCTTCCTGCTGCTGGGGTGGCTATTTTAAACTCAACAGGATGGCAAAATTAATCAAGCCCCATGTTTCTACAGTCATCATTAACTCAATGAGCTATCATGTGCAGTCGAATCATATAATCCTATCAGACTCTTCCACACGTTCTTTTCCTCAGGTGCATCAGGAAAAGAGGAAATACATCTAATCTACCTGCTCCCACGCAGTCATTTGGTGTAGGTTGCAAAGACGACACTAAAAGAATAAATCATTACACTACACTATGCAGCTATTGAAATGAGTAAGGTTCATTTGTATAAGGGAGTTTCAAAATTTTCAGGGAAAATTGGAGCTAAAAGATAATGGACATTTTTGATGAACCTTTGAAGTTCCCTCTCTGAACACGGAAACTTTTCCCAAAGATATAAAATAACATAAATGTCACAATATTGCATACACTACATTATCTATGTAAAGTTCAAACTATTATTTTTCAATATAGGCATTAAAAAATCACTGCCACTGAGTCAAATGATTCATTGTGACCCTAAGTAGGGTTTCCAAGACTGTAAATCTTTTTTTTTTTATTAGATCACTTTATTGGGGTCTCGTACAACTCCTATCACAATCAATACATACATCTGTGTGTGTATACAGACCACATTTGCACATTTGTTACCATCATCATTCTTGAAACATTCTCATTCTACTTAGGCTCCCAGTATCAGCTCCCCGTATTTCCCTCCCCTCCATAAAACTGCATATCTTTATGGGAATAGACAGCCTCATCTTTCTCCCACAGAACCATTGGTGGGCTTGAATCACCATTAGGGTGAGCAGTCCAGTGTTTACCCCACTATGCCACCAGGGCTTCTCCTCCAGTATAGAGCTCTGGAAGTACATACCAATCAGAAACAGCGGTTTTTTGGGGGGTGGCTCCATGAGCTGGAGGTAGAGAGCATAATACAAATTGAAGGTGTGAGGTGGCTGGCTTATTTCCACCTCTGGATACAAACAAGCCAACAGAGACACCAAAGAGGGGTGGGGGCAGGTAATTGCTCCTTCGTTCTCAATGAGCTGTGAATGGAGGTTCCAAGTCTGTTCAGCTGGACCCAGAGGTGTGAGGGAAAGTAACCCTGGGGATCAGTGGGTAAGCACTCACTCAGCTACCCACAGAATGGTTTGTGGTTTGAAAGAGGCAGCCGTCTGTTTTCAAAGAAAGGATAGCCTTGAAAAACCTACCAGGAAGCTCCACCCTGTCCTACAGCATCCCAGTGAGTCAGAATCGGCTTGACAGCAGGAGGTGTGTCTGGGGGAAATAACACAATGAAGATTTCAGGAAATGAGAACAGCATATTCCAAGGAAGAAGGAAGACTGCAGAAGAAGTGGTGTGTTTGAAGTACAGTGTTGGTGAAGAGTCATGCAAGAACCCTGGACGGCTGGAAGAACAAGCCTGTCTGGGAAGAAGTACAGCCCAAATGCCCCCTGAACATCCAGGAGGATGAAATCCCATTACAAGGATATTGGTCACATCGTCTAGAGCACTGACAACCTAGCAAAGGACACTGTGAAAAAGAAAAAGACCCTTAAGGATTGACACGTTGGCTACAATAATCGGCTGCCACGTGACCGGGAGCATGAAGACGACGCGGGTCCAGAAGTGTTCTCTGCGGCTGTTCATGGGGTCATTGTGAGGCACAACCAACTGGCCAGCACCGAGCGGCCACAGCATCCTCCAGCCTGGACAAGAACCATCCCCAAAGCCTGCGTTTCACATTTTCATGACACTGTCTCAGTCTCAGAGCTGATTCTGGAAAGTGCCATATTTTCTCAAACACTGTGCAATGTCATTACAATTAGCTCCTTTCTAATTGAATTACAGCAGAAGAGGGGTTTTTCAGAATGCTGGCAGCCGGAAGGCTCCCCAGAGCCACATCTCTCCTCTGTACTCTGCTTTTGGACAGTGAGGCAAATGAAGAGACTAAAATCGCAGAACTTTTCCAGAGACACCTTTCAGGGTCAGCCATGAGTGGGTTCAGACAAAGCTGAGTTTCTGACACCGTCAGAAATGATTGCACCTGTGCTGACAACTCAGGTGGGCGACGACAATGCTGAGCCGCCACACGTTCCCGATGCAGCTTTGGAAATTTCAAAGATAAATGAAATTGTGTATGGAATATTGATACTGCTTTCTGGACACTGGGATCCAGGCACCTCTTATCTGGCATCTCTCCAATACCAAGAAAACTCAAATAGCATCTCTAAATCAGGGTATGTGGGAGAAAAGAACTTTGTGGTGTGTTTAATCATATCAGATGCAGGCAACCCTTATATCAGC
Source organism: Nesogale talazaci (assembly GCA_004026705.1). Classification (NCBI taxonomy): domain Eukaryota; kingdom Metazoa; phylum Chordata; class Mammalia; order Afrosoricida; family Tenrecidae; genus Nesogale; species Nesogale talazaci. Next base: position 22,290 of record PVJH01019535.1, read on the forward strand.
TACTCAGTAGCCAGATATGTCTTACGTTGGCTGTGCTGACCAACACAATTCTAGAACATTCTGACAGGGAGTCTTCCTCACCTGTGAGCTATTAGGCTTTGTCTGGTCCTCAAGAACTCAAGAAGAGACCAGTGTCCCCTGCAGCCATCCATGTTTTCCGCTCCCCTTTGGTCTTGGAAACCCACAGGGAACAGTTCTACACCATCCTGTAGGCTCCCTATGAGTTGGAATCAGCTTGATGGCAGAGAGTCTGTTTGGGGTTGTTTTTTTGTTTTGTTTTTTTAAGTTAAAGGTTTAAAGCAGAGCCAGCTTACCCTGCCTCCCACCACATTCTCCCGTCTTCCCACGTGGTCCCCTCCATTACGTCATTAGCTCCCAAACAGCTAGGAGACGCAGCATTCCTCTGGAAAACAGTCCTGCCACGCAGTCCTTCTAGAGGTGCCGCATCTCTGTCCGCTCCCTGCAGGAAGAAGATTGGAATGATGTCCAGCTCTGTGGGGTTGGCCTTTTCCGCCCCCAACTATCTGCCTGTGACTCCTCTGGTCCCCAGCATTTCCTTGAACCTTACTCATGTGCACCAAGAAAAGACCATTGGATTAAGGGTCTGAATAACTACCATAATATCATTTCCCTACGTCTCAACTTGGTTTGGGTTCTCAACACTAGCAGCGGATTCTCTGTTCATGCAATTCCTCCACAACTGTGGGAGCCATTTCCTTGAAAGAGAGATCTCTTTGTACATACACACACACACACACACACGAACTTGAAAGAGTTCATAGGAAAATGGAATTTAAAAGATAATAGAATTTTCCCATGAACTCTTCAGAGCACATATTTTTCCCCACTGGTTTTGTTTAGTCTAGAAAAGATAGACTAAGACACCACCCTACACCTTTATGACTTAAAACAGCACCATTTTCCTACATAAGATCCCTGGGTCCGGAAGTAAGGAAGAAGGGTTGAAATGAGTGATTCTTCTGCTCTGTGTGACATTGCCTGAGTTCAGTTGGCCTTACTTAGCTGGCAGTTGGAGGGTGTACGGTAGCTTCAGTCACATATCCAGTGTCTTGGCAAGCATGACTGGAAGGTCAGCTGTAATTGTCACCCACATGCTGTCTTTGCAGCATGGTCATCTGAGTGTAGTTCATCTACTTGCACAGTGGCACAGAGACCCAGAGACCTTGTTCCAAGACAGTCCAAGTTGAAAAATTTCATATGACCAAATGTTGGAAGTCCCAGAAGTGTTTTTTTTAATCATTTTATTGGGGGTCTCTTACAGCTCTTATCACAATTCATATATCTATCCATTGTGTCAAGCACATTTGTACATCATCATTTTCAAAACATTTTCTTTCTCCTTGGTATCAGCTCATCTTTCCCCCTACCATCCCCCACCCTCCCTCCCTCACAAACCCTTGATAATTTATAAACTATTATTATTTTTTCATTTCTTACACTGACTGGTGCCTCCTTTCACCTGCTTTTCCATCGCCCAGGGACGGGGTTATAAGTAGATCGTTGTGATCGGTTCCCCCTTTCTCCTCTACCTTACCCTTACCCTCCTGATATCACTACTCTGATTGTTGGTCCCCAGAAGTATTTTAAACTGCATTTAATTGCTCAAGCAAATCACTCAAACCAACTCAGACTTAAGAGGAAGGGAATTCGAGTCAACCTCTCAGTGGGATTAGTAGCAAAAAGAATTTGTGATCAGCCAACTTAATTTTAGTAGTACTGAAAGGGATTTCATGTGTTCTCACATGGCTAGGGCCACGTGCTCCTAGCCTATGTCAGCCAAGGACTGCCATCAAATAACAGCCAGTGTAACAAGGCAGTGTGAAACTTCTGGGACACTGGCATCCAAACAGGCCTAAATACTCAGTGAGAACACAAATAGGTCCTGTCTCTTGGTCTCCACTGCCTTAGCAACCAGAAAGAGCTTCTCCTGCTCAAACTCAGACAAGATATGAGGGGGGCTGGATTTTCTTCATGAAGACTCTGCCATCTGCTTCTCTATCTTTCTGAGGTTGGCATCTAGTTAATAGCTGGATTTCAGTATTTTCTCTTCCCCACTTGGTAGCAGATGGCCCCTGTGCTCCTCTGTGCCTTAAAGCAGGCAGAGAAGATGCACCAGGTCTCAGCGCTTCCCCCAGACCTGCCTCCCTCCTGCTGGGTGTGGGAGAGCCCTTGGCCAGAAAGTCTGATTATTTGTAAGAATGCACCTGAAGTCTGCATCGTTTTATGTAGGCAAGTTCAGGAGTTAATTGGAAGATCAATGATAAAAAAAGATGGATGGAAATCCCCTAAACTTTGTTTGTTAAAATGGATGCCGACTGAGTATACATATATGTACACCTGACCTCAGTCAGTGATCCTATTAACCCCCCATAAACACTGTTTAAAGAAAGCGCCATGGAATCGGTAGGCTGGTATATAATATACTGTATTCATGTGTATTACCCTTGGCTGACAAGCTGCTGACAAATCTCAGAATCCTCACCTTCTTTTGATGGAGAGCAGTAGAGGCACTTTAAGCCAGTTCACTGTATTGAAATATTTGTATTTGCTTTAATAATATCATTTGTCTGAGACTTGATGGCACACAAGATTGCAGGTTGTCTTAGGGAAGAAAAAGATGGAAATGATCATGTAATGTTGATGGTAGGTGATGACAGAATGAATGTGAGGAGAGAATGTAGGTTGATCAGATGTCAGTGTAACTCCGCACATCATTTCATCAGATGCTGACTATAAATGTTTTCGTTGTGATTTTTCCTCTTGACTGAATAAAGCCCAGAGAATTTTAATCTCTCAGACCAGGACCGAACAAACTGTAAATCCAAACGTATGGCTCAATAACATGCTCAACTTTGTTGAAGTCCGTCACATTGCGGAGAGCTGGGTGGAAAGTCAGAGAACTTCACTGCCATCGCTGCCATCATCAGTCCCTCTCAAGAGAACCTTTTCTTGCATTCAGGGTGATGATCCCAGAGGCCCAAGTTGGGAACAGTTCAAGTCACATCTGACCCAGGCAGGAAAAATTCAGTGAAAGCATGAAAAGAAAATAGCAATTGTTTCTTGCCCCCATAATCATTGAATCATTTGTCTATCTCAATAAACCAGCAGCTGCGCCCTACAGAGTCACAAGTTTATGCAGAGCAGTTTCAAGAAGGGCAACCCTCCTCCAAACAGATCTTCTTCTAAAACCATGTCATTACTGATGATCAATGTTCTGATTCACAGAAGCAGAGATGCGCCTCCCGCACCAATGCCCCGCCCCTACAGTACCAAGTGATTATGTGAGATTAGGCCCTCCAGTTCTCCTGCCCACAAAATACTTCTACCCAGAACCAAGAAGTCAGACTGAACTGGATGTAACTGTTTGTTTATGAAGACCCAATCAATGCCATTCAAATGCCCCATGTTCTTCAAGGTGGGTCAATAGAAGTTCTTTGTGGAGAGAGTAAAAAATCCGCTGGGGGTGAACCCATTTTCAGAAGCCCTGTGTCCTGTAATCCAGGGGTATTCCCTTCCAGCACCGCCACTACCAAGTGCCTCAGCTGGGCGGCTTAAAGGAAAAGTCTTCTCTCACCATTCTAGAGGGTGCCGGCAACTTGATTCCAATTCACAGAGACCCTAGGAAAACACTGCCCAGGCCTGCACCATCCCCAAGGTCCTTCCTAACTGTGAGCCCCGAACGCAGCAGTGGGGCCTCTGGGTCTGCGTCCTGTAAAGAGTCACAGCCTCAGAAACTCTCTCTGGGAGTCGGGCTCCACTGCATGGCCCTGAGTCTGATGGGGCGTGGTCGGATGTTGCCGTCACTCTGTGCAGTCATTTCGTGGAGGGCCGTCTTCCATTTTGCTGACTGTCTACAAACAGCCCTGCTTCAGGGACTAGTCCCACCTCATACCATGTCCAAAATACAAGAGGCCATGTCTTGCCATCTTTGCTTCTGAGAGCTTTCTGGCTGGACTTCTTCTGAGGGAGATGTGTCCTTTCTTCTGTAGGCTGTGATATATGCATGGCTTTTTATCAACACCCCCGATTCCAAGGGATCCAGTCTGCCATTGCCTGCCTTACTCAGCGTCCAGCTACCACATGCATCTCTCCGAAGCCATTGACAATACCAGGACTCGGGTCACCCGTGCCTTTGTCTTCAAAGTGCCGTCTTTGCTTTGGAACACTTTCCCCTAGTCTTGTGCTGCAGATCTGCCTACTGCGATATGTCCTTTGAATTCATGCCTGCGGCTTCCATGGGCCTTGGGTATAGGTTCAAGTACAGTGAAATCTTGGACTGCTTTGGAATTTTCTCTGCTTATCTAGCATTGCTTATGATCTAGTTGTGAAGATTTTTGTTTCCTCTATGCTGGCGTGTAGTCCATACTCAAGACTATCATCTGTGCTCAGTCAGTAAATGCTCCAAGACCTCTTCCCTTGTAGCCAGCAGGGTTGCAGAAGACTGGAAGGCTGGCAGTGTGACACGCTGGTATTGAGCCACCCTGCTCTCTCTCTCTCTCTCTCTCTGAAGACTGTACGGACAAGCCGCCTGGACTTTTCCTTGATTCCGGTCGTTGCTGGCAAGCCTTTGTGTTTCTGGACTCACAGATGCATCACTTCACTCTCTGCCTCTGCCTTCCTGTGACCCTCTTCCCTCTGTTTCTCCCTGTCTCCTCACAGCACGAGTCTTATTGGATGTGAGCCTTATTGTTAGTTAATGACATGTTCTAAGCCCTTGACGATTGGTGCATCATTAGCACAGGGAAAATCCCATTCTGCTTGCATGCTCCGGAGCCCCCACACAGGGCTAACGGCTTGCCATTCCCGTGCACCGGCTGCTTTGGGGGAGAAAGCTGGGCCAGTCTGCTTCCGTGCAGCGTACAACAGTGGAAACCCTACAAGGAGAGCTATTCCATCCTCTAGGGGCATGATGAGTCGGAATCCACCAGACAGCAACAGGTTTGGGTTTGGGTTGTTGTCATGTGGGGTTTGGGGGTGTCTTCTGCTTTTGTTTCTTGGGGGTCAGGGGTGGAAGTGGCCTGAATGTTTACCAAGTTGCCAAGGGGATGACCACGTCCACACAACTTCAATGGGCATGGAGCAACTACCCGCACAGTTCCGAAGCCGCCGCCGCAAGCCTCCCCGGGGTTCTGCCGTGAGCTGAGGGGTGCTGCAGGAGCTCTTCGGCTATCAGCAGATGCGCAGCGACACGGCATCTCTCAGCTAGGAGATGAACCGCACACTCAGAGGGGCTCACTCTTTCGGTGTCGGATCACACACCATTCGGCAGGAGGGCATCCTTATGGCATGAGAACCGAGTTTGCCAGCCAGCAAACTTGTGCCCCCCTCAGAAAGCTGGTCTGTACCACCAAATGAGGAGAAGTTACCCAGACTGGTACTGAGATTGGAGAATTTGTGCAGTACCCAAAGGGGTGAGCCTTCCCCCTTACTAAGTGATTAATAACTTTAATTTAGTAAATTAAATTAATAAAATAGGCATAAGTCCTACTGTAACTATTGATGTGTGATCCCTCCCCTCCCCAGCCTCAAATTAGGTATTAAAGTCACTAGGACCTAAATGCCACTTACATTTTGGGGACCTAACTAAGGACCATGTGAATCAAAGATTTCAGGCACCCCTACACTAGATAGCGACACTGCTACATGCCATGGAGCTGACTGTGGTTCAGGGTGACCCCATATGACAGAGGAGACCTGAGCTGTATTCTTTATGGAAGCAGATCACCAGATCTCTCTCCTGCATGGTCCCTGAGTGGTCCAAATTGGCAACCTTTCAAATAGCCAGGTGTTTAACTTCTGTGCCACCAGGGTTCCTTGCACTATACAAGACCATGTAAGAGCTAACCTAACACAGAGATCAGCTAAACATCTGTCCCCAAAGCCAGCTCTCATCCCAGTGAAAGACAACCTCACTCACTTCATCGTCAGCCAGCAGTGACTGGCCATCTCTCTATCCAGGCACTCGTGGGCTCACATGGGATAGGAAGGCAGGCAGTACACAAGCCTAGTCGCACACATCCTGTTAGACTGCAGTCCGTGCTAGGAGGGTGGGAGCAGAAGCAGCCTGCGGTGGGACAGAGAGGTGAAGCTTTAGATAAGGTGGCCAGGACAGGGCTCATGGAGAAGATAATCATTTGGTAAGGACCAGAAAAGAAAAGTGAGGGAACTGTCAGTCACTTGAACACATCTTGATCCCCCAAAAAGCCATTTCCAAAACGGAGCCCTGAACAGCAACTCAAAGATGGATAAGAACTGGCCATCAGTCAGATCAATTCCAAGAAAAGAAAACTATACAGCTTTCCTTCTCAGGAGGTTACCTCACTTCACTTTGTTCAAGCCCATCACCCACCAAACGTGGTGGGTGAGGGAGAAAAGTAGTAAGTGATGAAGCCAGCCCAGGACTGCACTGTCCCTCAGTTACAGCGGGAGAGGAAGAAGGGTCTGGAGATTTTATGCAAACGAGGAACAGGGTGATCATGATTTGGAGACACTCGAGGGCACAAGTTAAGCTGCTTGGATGCTTTAAATGTACGAGCACCAGCTGTTCATATAACAACAGCTCGACGGTATCTTTCGTGGAGACATTTTATGAGGATGGGAAGGCGGGTGGGTATGAGAGGGTCTGTTTCACTGAGCCAGGAGTAACATGCAGAAGTCAGTGCTGAAAATGTTAGAGCCCTTAGACTAAGGTGAGCAGACGTCCCACTTTTGAAAACTTTAACAATGTCTCGCAGCATTTTAAAATTAAAATAAATATATTGCAATACTATTTTTTTGTTCTCTGAAAATTTTTGTTGCTCCATATAGACCAATTTTTCCCCAATTATTTTACTCGTACAGCTCTTATAGTATTCAGTACATCATTTGTATCAAGCATGTTTGTGCACTTATAACCATATTCATTTCAAAGTATTTTCCACTTGAGCCCTTGGTATAAGGTCCTCCTTCCCCCTCCCTCCTTTTTTTAATGAATCATTTTATTGAGGGCTCATACAACTCCCATCATGATCCATACATGCATCAATTGTATGCAGGCCACATTTGCACACTTATTACCATCATCACTCTCAAAACATCCTCCCTCCACCCAGGCCCCCAGTATCAGTTCCCTATATTTCCCTTTCTCCCCCCACCCATGAACCCTTAGTAATTTATAAAATGATATTATTTTCACACTGTACACTGTCTAATGTGTCCCTTCACTCACTTCCCTGTTGTCTATGCCCCAAAGAGGAGGCTACATGTAGATCCCTGAAATTGGTTCCCCCTCTCTATTCCCCCATCCCTCCACCCTAGTATCACCATTCCTACTACTAGTCTTGAGGGATCATCTATCCTAAATTCCCCATGTTTCCAACTTCACTGTATATTCCCTGGTCTAGATTGGGGACCCAAAGCCCATCAATTGGTGAAGTGACATCCTCTTGCAGAGGGGTTGCAGGAAGGAGATGAGCCAGTTAAGTTACAGTGTAGTAGCAATGAAATATGCAACTTTCCTCTAGTTCTCAAATGCTGCCTCCCACCCACTATCATGATCCCAATTCTACCACACAAATCCACCAAATTTTTTCATCAAGAACACACACACACACACACACGCTCTATGGCATGCTGCTTAAAATCTGGTCACTTTATCTTAGACCCCAAACAAGCAGTGGGTTGTTTTCCTCATGGTACCTTTTCAAACCTTGTAAATGGAACTATTGGAGGAATAAAAGTGTGAATTGCCACCAAGGAAGTTGTTGGGGTGTTTTTTTATGGGGGAAGTAGAGTATGGTATTGTTTGCTTGGTGCTTATCATGAAGGAAAAGCTGCCACCCCCCTTAAGTGGTGGGATTTCCCTGAGCCTCACCCAAGAAACCCTTGAGCATTCATCTATTGCAAGCCCCTGGGAACCCTGTGCTCTTGGACTTTTTGTCTTGCTTCTGTGTCTTCAACAAACTCTGAGCTTCGGAGGACAGAGTTCCTGATAGGACCTGGAGCCATTTCCACTCCTTCCCTTTCTAGTCTGGCCTTCTTCAGCGCTGAGTTCTTGACATACAGACAGACCCAGCATCTTTTTGCGTCACCTCCTCCCACCCTGAGAGAATTCTGAGCTAACCCCACTGTAAATCATGTCCTGTGAAAGCCACTGTACAGAGCAGGGTTTCCAGTGGTTTCTTGTCATGGCTGCACATCTGAACCCACCGTTCCCTCACCAGGTGCTGGATCACAACAGAAATCTAGATTTGGTTCATCTAATATGGGGTCCATGAATTTGGTGTTTATAGCAAATGCCTCAGACCAGTTCTGTTAGGAAAATAGTTCATGGGCATTTTGAAGTGTGAGAGAAAAATTTATCGGGTTGGCAAAAGGACACAAAGGGTCTCTTACTCAGGGGTAGAGGTGGTGGTGGTGATAATAACATATTTTGTGTAAGATCACAAGGGAGACATTCGTAGAACATGCAGGTTTTTAAACCTGCTCCACTACAGGGCTTGTGTGAGAAGGAAGCTGGTTCATAGATTTCTTTAAGGGTCCTTCATAAAGATTTCTTTGAAAAAAGGCTCCACTGCTAAGCACCCTTCCAGTTTTGATGATTCTCCCTTGTAGGAGGTGGCTCCCTTGCCCAGTCTTTAACCAGGTCCAGGTTGATCTCAAACTGTCCTATGGCCTTGCCACTGCTACCTCCTGTTTGATTTGGGTTTTGCACAAATCGTCATCACAAGAGAGATAAGGCAAGTGGCTGGAACTTGGAGCACAGCTGCTCATACATCCAGCATCACAGATCATCACAAGAAATGCTGCGACAGGCAGCAGGTTTTTGTGGTTTGGTTTTCTCAGCCTGTCCAGTATGGAAACCAGGAAAGGTTTTTAACAAGTTGTCTTGATCATCTGTCTCATATGCTAGCACACTAAAGCCCTGTCCTTTTGATAAGCCAATGACCTAGCTGCACATCCTCTGCTGTACAATTTTCTGCTTATCATTGGTTTAGCCTAGCAAAGAGGAGCCCTGGTGGTATAGTGGTTTCCCACTGTGTTGCTAACTGCACGGTCATCAGTTCAAAACTGCCAGCCACTCTCCCAAAAAGAGTCACACTCTCAGAAACGCACAGGGACAGTTTGCCACCCTGTAAAGTCCTGGTGAGTCAGCAACATTGGCGAACTCCAGGTCTGATGTAGGTGATTTAAATTGGTTTCCAGTGCTATTTCAAATGCTGCTTGCTTGTTTTAATATGGCCAAAATGTGACACGTGGTAGGTGTCAGCTGACATACAAAAAGTTCTTTCTGTACAATGTAAGTGGTAGCCTTGCTGACACCATAAATCATGGTTGGCACCTTATTTGGGAGTGGAGTTTTGCACAAAGGTGTATGTGCTATAATTGCGGTATGATTTCTTAAAAATAATATGGAACACAGTCCTTTGTAATTCAGCTGTGTAAAACAGTTAGTCTATCTGGGTCACAGAATGAATCCATGCCAATCCTTTCACCCTGCCACTGCTACCTCTTACCAGTTGGTGTTCTTCCAAAAATGTTGACTCTCATTGATAATCAGTTCATATCTAGACCCTGGCCTTTCATCAAAGGAATGGCCTCAAACTGTCTCAACATGGCTGAGGCCAGAGGGGGATCATTTGTCCTGGATTCCCAATGTTTCCTGTTCGTACCTGTACCACTACACACCCTCTGGTCTAGCTGGATTTGTAAGGTAAAATTGGGATCATGATAGTGGGAGGGAGGAAGCATTAAAAAACTAGTGGAAAGTTGCATATTTCATTGTTGCTACATTGTGCCCTGACTGACTCATCTCCTCATTGCAACCCTTCTGTAAGGGGATGTTGCTTCACCCACAGATGGGCTTTAGGTTCCCAATCTGTACTCCTCCTCATTTATAATGATGTACTTTTTAGTTCTTTGATGCCTGGTACCTGATCCTTTTGATACCTCATGGTCTCACAGGATGGTGTGCTTCTTCCATGTTGCTTCTGAGCTACATGTCCCCGTGTTTACTTTCAAGTCTTTAAGACTCCAGATGCTTTGTCTTTTGATAGCCAGGCACCATCAGCTTTCTTTACCTCTTTTGCTTATGCACACCTTTCTCTTCAGTGATCATGTCAGGAAGGTGAACATCATGGAATGTCAATTTAATAGAACAAAGTGTTCTTGCATTGAGGAAGTACTTGAGTGGAGGTCCAATGTCCATCTGCTGCCTTAATACTAACTCTATAAGTATATGCATGTAGATCGATTTCCCTATCATCATATATAAATATATTTATTTAAGTTCATGTCTATATTTAGACCTCTATAAATGCCTTTAGCCTTCCAGTTCTTTCCTCTACTTCCTTTTACTTTCCTCTTGTCTCACTATCATGCTCAGCCTTCATTTGCCTTTCAGTAATTTCTCTCTGTTACATTACTTTTGCTTAATCTCCTTCAGGCCTCTCACACCCACCTTGTCACTGATTTTAGACCACTTGTTCCCTTATCCCTGGGTTGGTAAACACCACCTCCTTTCCCCCACCTCCCCATCTTCCATGTCCCCCCAAACCACCAGTTCCATTGTTTTCTTCTCCATACTGTTCATCCAGCCTATCTTATGTAGACGGACTTGCAGAGATAATAATACATACAAAAAATAAGACATCACAAGATGGAACAACAAAAGAAAACAAAATGATGACCACCACAATAAAAATACCAATGTTCAGAAAAAATATAAATAAGTAAAATAATAAGAATAGTAATAGCAAAAGAAAAACCTGTAAATAGTTCTAGGTCTGTTTGTTGACCTCCAGAAGTGTCCCCTCAGCTAAGGGTGATGGGGTACCATACCCTGGCCCAAAGTATATCCTTGGCACTCACTCAAGAACTCCATGCTCTGCATTCCCTACTGCTCTCCTGCACACCCTTAGTGTTTGCCTTGATGTGGTGGGGTCAGACTGGGTACAGTCCCAACCCTGCTTCTCCGTTGTCGTCCCTGTGGAGCCTTGGCTCAGTGAGGGATGCTGTATTTCATAGTGGGGCCAGCCATATGGTCCTCTCTGTGCAGTGGCTGTTTTGAGTGGGGATACTGTCCTCAAAGATTGGTGGGCCAGGATACACTCCACTCTCTCTTCCTCCCCCTTCATTTGCTCTTGTGTGCACTGGTCAGACATGTCCCTCTCCCCGAGCTGCAGCTTCAGGGGAGCAAACTCCCCTGGAGGGAGAGCTGGCTGCCCCCATAGTTGGGATTGGGGTTGGGTGCTCAGATCTCTCCACTGCTTCCCTGCTTCATGCTGTCAAGCTGCCTTCACATCCTGGAACACTGAGTTTAAGTTTGGTCCCTCTTTCCCTGTGGAGATATATATATAATGTGCTCCCCTTAGATGGGTTAGTGCCCCATATTGTCATCTTCCCCCACACACACTCAGTTGGCTACCATATGTAGCACTGGATTTGGTCTGGTCCCTCCTATGCTACCTGGGCTTCCCCCTATGAATTTCTATAAACAGTAGCTTTTCCCCGATACCCCTTTTGCATTTTTTTAAGCTTACCTCAGCAGGCTCATATTGTACTTGTCCTTTTGCGCTTGGCTTACTTCACTTACCATAATTTCCTCCAGTTCCATGTGGTGATGTGCTTCATGCGTTCATCACTGCTTCTCAGTGATGCATAGCACTCTATTGTATGTATATAACACAGCTTTTTAATCCATTCCTCAGTTGATGGAAATCTGGGTTGTTCCCAACTCCTTGCAATTGTGAACTGTGCTGCGATGAACCCAATAAAATGATTTTTATAAAAGAGCAAGAAGCAGAGCCTGTCCCTTGACCTTAAGATCTCCGTGCTGAACTGTTTGATTTAGGAGATGGGGGGGGGGGTCCTTTTATAGTGAAGAACTGGCAGTGCCAGAGGCAGCAGCAGAGAACAGGACAGAGTGGTCAACTTCCTGGCCCACCCCCATAGCTAGAAAACTGAGTGTCTTCAGGCCAGAGGTTCTCTGGCAGTGTGGGTTGCCTCCAGGCACTTAATCTGGCAGCTGGAGATGGACACCTTCATTCAGGCTGAGGGTTATTATGGACTGGTATGCCCTTTGAGGATTTGTGATATTAAAACGGTTATCAGAGCAGGGCAGAGGCAAAGAGACCTTGTGACTAAGACACCACAGACCAAATAGAGGATGGATGGTGCCTTCTGGGAAGAGCCAGTCCTAACCAGAAAAAGGCCCAAGGCTGAGTGCTTCTGATCTTGATTGAAGCCCGTGCATCCCATAATTTCGAAGCCTATGGCTTCCATTGCAATAGATTATCCAACCCGGAGAAGATGTAGAACGTACCATGGGAAGGCTCTTTAGCACAAGAAGAGGGTAAAGACAGTCAGAAGGTACAGTTGTGTCTGATCTCTGCCTCACAGGAATTGGTCTTGGGCTGATGGATTTGATGCCTCTTCCCCTTGTGAAGTCAGAGGAGGCAAGACACCACCCCACACCATTTTTACACCACTGAACTCACCCTTCCACACTTAAGCATCTGGCAGCTGTTTTTAAGGTCAACACAAGAGAAAGATGAAGCTATCGACTTTAGGAAAGATAGTCTCAGAAGCTCGTAAGGGCCTGTCTACTGTGTTCTATAAGGTCACTGTGAGTGGGAATTGGTGGTTTCAGTAGTTTTCTGTGAAAGCCTTTATCACACCCCTCAAGAATACAAATTGTTTTCTTTGTTCCAGGGCCCAACACAAAGCCTGGAATATAGTAAGCCTTTAACAAATATTGGCTATTAAATTAATGAAGCTGAAACAAGTCCAACATTGGATTAGAGGCACTTTGGGCCAAAGATAAACACAATATGCATTCCTGAATTGGAATGGATCTTAAAGAGCCAACTTGTCGACGTCCTGCCATTAATCAGAGCCAACTTCCAGGCACCTAACCAATGAGGAACCCTTATTTTCTGACCCTTCCTGGGAAGGCCATTGATGGTCCTCCTGGCTACCCGTCAAGAATAAACATCCTTTGTGCAGCTCGAGCCCATTTCTTTTTTCTCTAGTTTAATGAACTGGGTGTAGAACATGCCCACATTTTGGGTGCAGGAGTTTGTTTAGGGGGAATTTTTAAACGTATTTGAAGATCCTTCACATAGCAGAGAATGGTTTCATTCAGGTTGAAAGTAGGGACCACCATCCCTCTAGCGTACAACTGAAGGGCTAAGAACTAGTCAACTAGAACTTACAGTGACTTCCGAGGGCAGGTGGCAACACAGCAGTGGGCTTCTGTCTACTGAGGGGAGATGCTTCGGATTCGAACGTGGCCACCCCTTTGACCGAGGTAGATCAGACTAGTGTACAGAATGTCTCATTTTTTTTATTTCTCAATATAAATCCCCTAGTCTGTGAAGCGCTTGGTCCTTTATGCTCGTGCTTGTTGTGCTTTGTAAGAACTTAATTTATAGAAAGAGCCTTTTTGAGAATGAGCCTTTATTTTGCATTTCTCGTCTTTTTTAAAACACAAAGCATCTTCAGGCAAAAGCAAAGTATTAAGTGTCCAGAAGGAAGTTTGCATGTCCAGTAAAATCACCTGTCCCTAAAGCTGTTTTGAGCTGATTAGTAATGGCTTGGCTCCAATATCTTTTGAATGCCTCAGAAGAGGGTGGTAATAAAAAATAAAAGAACCATTTTCACGTTGCTTTGTTTCACTTTTTTTTTTAATTCCAATTTAGAATTGAGAAAACCAAAGAAAAGTAAAAACCAAAAAAAAAAAAAAAAAAAGGTTTTTAACCACTCACAATGAGTCATCTCAGGATATTGCCTCTACTTCCTTCAAATATGATTATTTCCAGACAATTGAATTTAAATACTGGTATCAAGATTATTTCTGGGATGGGGGAATTTGTTTGCCTCCTGTGATAATTCTCTTATCTGCAGCTAGATGGGAGCTAGTTAATTGCCACATAGCAGTACTGAGATGTATTTCTATTGGTTCGCTTGATTATTTCTTAAACTCCTATCATTATTGATAGAAACTAATGAACACTAAATGCACATCAACGTTTATTAAATGGCTGCTACTGAGCTGGTGAAGTTCATTCCCTCTAAGGACGTTGGCTCACTCAGTGCAGATGGAGGAGGTTTCAAGCAGCCAGTCCTTCCTGTTTCCTGAACTGTTTTTACAGGGAAATAAATGGATGTGCCTTTTCAATCTAATGAGATCAGACCCACCCACTGAAATAAATGTTCGCTGCTTGGTTGGAACCAAATTTCACTGACGCTTCTGAGTGTTACTGTGGGCAAAGACATTGGAGGTTTATCTGTCAAGTAAATAAATGAAAGCTTATATTTTCAGCTCCTGATTGAAGAAGCACGCTCTCTCCTCTGCACTTTGTTAGCAGTGACTTCTAGTGGAACGCTTCTTTGGGGGAACACTTGATGCCAAGATCAAATGCAAGCATACAGGTCAGAGGTCCTCTTGGGTTTATTTCATGAAAAGAGGCAATTTTAGAAACTGGTAAGGTATACAAAAATTTTGCTGCAGAGACTAGGCAACGTTTGTCTAGCGCCCGCGACTCAAGACATCTGATGTCTGGAAGGTGCCTTTGAAAGCAAATGGTCTCTCTGGAGCAGTGGTTCTCAATCATCCTAATGCCAGGACCCTTTCATCCAGTTCCTCATGTCATGGTGACCCCCATCCATAAAATCATTTTGTTGCTACTTCATAACTGTAATTTTGCTACTCTTGTGCAGGATGTATTTTCATTGTTACAAATTGAACATAATTAAAGCATGTGATTAATCACAGAAACAATATGTAATTATATGTTGTGAAACATTTGTTTCTAACCACAAATAAATGAAATTCTGTCTTGAAGCATGGTGTAGCGTGAGTAACAGTCTTCACACCAGCTACTCATATGTGGGTGTATCTGCTTGTGGGTGGATCCATCTGGAGACAGAGGAGCAGTGCCTCAGTTTCTAAGACCATCAGAAATATGTGTTTTCCGATGGTCTTAGGTGATCCCTGTGAAGGGGTCATTTGATCCCCAAATGGGTCGCAACCCACAGGTTGAAAACCTCTGCTCTAGAGTGATGACTAGATGGAGTAGTGGGCAGAACAGGGAACTAGTTCCACACTTGCTCACCTTTAGCTGGTTGTGTAGTGCTAGCTGCCTTGTTTAGCTTCCTGGGCCCCAGTTTCTTTGTGACTCTAACAATTATGCCTACCTAGAAAATTGTGAACATGAAACAAAAGGGCTTTATGAACCATGAAGTTCAATGTTAGGTCAGTTGTTATTACTGTGATTGAGAAAAGGAAGGAAGTGTGGTGTGGCGTGCCCAAGAGCTTTCTTTGGCAAAGCCACGTCTAGAATCCAGGCTGTCCCAATCTTCACTGCCCACGGGATCTCTAGAGAGCAAAAAGGTCGCTAATGGACACGGTGTCAGGGCCCATCACTGACTGCTGGGCAGCCCACTTCTATGCTGGGATAACTAATCATAAAACAGCAGCAATGGTGTTAACTGAAGTACATGAGTACTGCAACTAGTCCCAGGAGAGAAAGCCACTGGAGCAGAAATGCACAGTTCACCAGGACCCCCTGAATAAAAATATAGGGCGACCTATAGTGAATGATGGACTAGCTCTAAGGGTGCATTCAGGAAAATGAGCAGAGAATTTTAAGAGACAGAATGGTTTTAAAAGAGTCATTGAAATGAACCATCTCCACCACCACTGCTAAATTCTCCTTAGTCTGAATTTAGTTCCTGCTACTGCCAGGATGCTTAATGTCCAAGTGTATAATCACACTTAGCATTTTGGTTCAAATATTAAGAAAAGTCCTTCATTTCTCACTTAGATATTATCCCAATTGAACCATGTTTTAGTTTTAAAATATTACTAATTAATAACCAGTTACTATCAAATTACTGCTGAACCTTGGCCAGGGTGTCAGGGTGTGCCAGGGTGAGACGGCTCCATGGGGTCCCTGACAGCTGATTTCTGTCACGGAGACTTTTCCAGGCTTTTCTCTGGAAGCATCCATAAGTAGAGTCGAACTTCCAGCCCATCAGCGTGTTACCATTTGCACCACCCAGGGACTGTCTACTAATTTGTTAAAGTAAACAAAGCCACACTAAGCTAAAGTAATAAAAAGAAACATGAATCCAGCCAAAGTGGTGGAGTTGGGATTTAGACCTTTTTAATTTCAGTTCATTAATGAGAATCCTCGCCTGGGGAAAGCAGGAATATAAGCGCACACACACACACACACACACACACACACAAGAGGCAGTGCTTAGAACACACAGGGGGCTTTATATTTACACAGAGAGAGCATGAAAAATCTGGTGCAAAAAGAAATCACATATGTTTGTGTTTCTGGAACTCGAATTACCCAGTAGCCTGGCTAACTGGGGTGTGCCATATAGTGACCTCTTAATACCAAGTCGCAACATAAGGAGAGGAGAAATAAATGAAATGAACTAGCCTGCTGTGCTCTCTGGCGCCCTCTCACTTCTCCTGGGAATAAAGACAGATTGGAGGCGGGCCCTGCCTCAGAAAAGGGATGCGTGCCCTACCCCAGGAGGCAGCGTGTCAGGGGCGGATGGAGCAGGTCAGAACCGAGATGAGTGGGGCATGGATGGACAGAAGGTTGAAAGCCAGAGGAACCAGAAAGAGCAAATGGGGGTGGGGGGTTGTGCTCAGGATGACTGCAAGAAGGAAGGTTTAAAGGCAAGAGATTTCTGGGCTGAATCCAAGTATTTTTCTGCCTGGATGAGAAGAAGAGGGAATATGACTCAATGAGCTTTTTGGACCCCTGGCGTGTTAGCTGATCCCCCTTGTTATCAGAGGTGGGGGGCGGCATTCGTCCCCAGATCAGGTTTCAACAAAAGGCAGAACTCACAGACCTTCGGGTCTCTGAAAGAGGTCAGAAGACTGTCAGGCAAGCATGCATGAAGGTTCCCTAATCACGCTCATTAGGCTCAGAGCTCGCCTGGGTTTAATTTCAAGGGTTTCATCGGTGTCCCTGCTGCTATTGCCAGGACAGATGTGTGCGTGGTGCTGTGTACTTCTCCCTGCCTGAAACAGCTGTCAGGAGAGCAAGCCAGCCTGGAAACGTGCCGGCATGTTTATGAGTGGCAGTGTGTTCTCAGCTTCTCTTTCCCCGACAGAAGTGTTTCATTTTGATTGTGAAGGCCCAAGTCCTAGCTCAGAGAAGGAGACAGAAATGTTGAGGGAGGTAGAGGAAGGAAGAAGTAGTGTCGAGGGAGAGAGAAACCTGAAAGTCACCAAGGACCCAGAAAGAGCATGTGCATTGGGCCAGCTGTGTGGTTTGTCTCCAGAATGATCTGTGCCGTCTGTGAGCGGCACACTTCACTTGGATCCACTTAGGGAGTATCAGGCCCCACCCCAGAGCTGCTAATTCTGTGGTGCGGCAGTTTATTTTTACATTCCTGCAAGATTCTGACCCAGTTACCTCTCAGTTCCAGCTGTAGGTCAGCCTTGAGAGCCATCTAAGGTTTCTTTCTAGCCTTAAGAATCTTTACTTGTGAGAAGAAGGCAAAGAGAGCCAGAGGGGCTGCATGAACCTAGAGGGCAGGGGTTGCTGAAACCACGTCATTGTATCCGAAAAGGAACAAGTAGCCCTCAGACAGAAGGCCAAAAAAATCAGAGAAACCGGCAGAAGGAAAGATGCCCGCGGTGTTGATAACTTCTTTCACTAGCATGCTTGAGCTGGAGTTGCTTATTTCACTAAATATGAACAAGTCCCTGACCAGGTAGGTATTTCATCTCTTCCTCCTGAGTCTCAAATACTTCCATCTCTTATATCTCATTGTCTAGCTCCATAACCTGCCCACCCTGACGGTCCAAGCTACCGTGGGAGAATAGAAAGAAATGCCAGCCCACTGACCTGACGTTTGCCTCTCTTCACCATTCTCAGCTGCTGAAGCCTTTTCCCGTTTAACACCATCTTTGAGGATACTCTTAAGACTAGATTTCTGTTATTGGGAGGTGAGAGAGAGGCCACATCTGATGTCCTTTGTCTGCGAAAGAGAACTGTGAGGATCCAGCTTCCCACCAGCCCCATGCTAATTGGCACAAGGCAGAGGTCAGACATGCCTCTGTTCTCCTTTCTGCACCTGTTCTGACACCAACTATTCCTCCCACGTCCCCCTCTTCACTCGATTTTTCTGCTGGAATCTGTAATTCATTGCAGTGACTGCAGGGAGCATACAGGCAACACTCACAGTGAGGAGTGTTTATTCTGGAGTTTAATAGGTTACCCCAAACCAGACTCAGTGACCCTTCAGGTCCACAGCAGTGCTTCTCCCCAGTCAGCCGACACTCTCTTGAGTGAGTCTGACAGCCACTGCTGGCTTTGACCCCATTGCTGCAGCCACGGAAGCCATCCATTTCTCGGACAGTCCTCTTCCATTTCCCTGGCCTTCTAAGGCATGTGGGTGACACAGTGGTTGTGTGCTCATCTCCTCCCCGGAAGACGGGTGGTTCAAGCCCAGCCAGCAGCTCTCAGGGAGGAAGACTTGGCTCTCTGGCTTCTCAATAATGGGGACTCGATGATTCACCTTTGACTCGATGGCCCCTGACATCCACAGCAGCCCCCCACAAATGCCTATTGGGGACACCGCCACTGCGGGGAAAGGCAGAGCCTCATGAGGTGGTTGGTGTTTTCCCAGTGCCCTCACCAGAGGGGTGCTTAATTGAATGCTTCCTTTTTGACCTGCCAGCCCAAAGATCCTCTTTAAGAGGGAACACAGATAGTCTTCACGGATTTCAGTGGGGAAAAGAAATGATTTTTTTCAGTGGCAAATGTATTAGCCAGCCAGTTGGCCAAAGTAGTCATCTTCCTTTCACCTGGGAATTCTAACCTGTACACAGAAGGTGATTTCTTCTGTCACCTTCTCCTTCTCCATGTAAATGGGGGTGGAGTTGGTAATCTGGATGGGAGATGTGCTAAGGATATTTGCTTGGAAGCAAATGAACAGAGCATGCTGGAGTTTCCCTCTGTTGAATTTTGTTTGAGATGCCTTGGAGTAATGAACTCATGGAGGTCACACCCACTTCTTGACCAAGGCATCTTTAAAATGTTCAGATGACAGTGGGCCCAAGCCACCAGATATGTTGGTGGCCTATAGTGTTTCCCAGGGATTTTTCTCATTCGATACCATGGTAGCAACAAGGCAAGGGTGATTCCTATTCCCCCAGGTCAACATACATCTTCAACCCAACACACTCACTCACACACCCACACACCCTTCCACCAGACACTGTCTCCTGGGCCATCCCATTGTTAACAACCTTACATCTGTTTCACATGCTCCACAATTATAAATGCAATTATCATAGCCTATTAGCACATTTTATTAAAACAGGCTTCCTGTCACACACAAGTGATAAATCAGAAAAGCAGAGATTAGAAAGGTGGAATGTCAATGTGAGAAAAGAAATAGGAGCTGCTAACTTCCCCACCCCGACCCGGAGCATCTGGGGAAATTGCAGGGAGACAGTGAGCCTCCTTGAAGTGTGTTGGCCATTAGAAAGGCTGCCTCCCCCCAAAAAAAAGATTTTTTTAAAAAAAAAGAAAGGCTACCTCCCAAGTCTATGACTTCCCGTGTTTGATAGTTCACTGTAGCCTTATCAAGTCATTCAAAGCCAAAAGCAAGAATGCCTTCAATCCCTCTCTCATTTCTGGTAGGGAGCAGGGAGAATGAAGGGCCTCAGCGCGGTGCCCTACCATATTCTAAAAAGGTAAAGTAAATTCCTAAGCCCATAAGACCTCAGAGACAGTAATGAACATTCAAGGGCCATGTGCAGCTTACTGGTACAGCCTTAAAACTTCAGGCCAACCCTGGAACCTACAGCTTCCCCTGTAGCGATGAGTCCCTGCCAGCAAAGGAAATTGGGGATGTGTTTGGCAAGAATCAACTTTACCACCCCCAACCCCTGTTGACTCCCTTTTGGTATAGTCAGGTAGATACACATAAAGGATGCTCCTGCCCTTTGTTTTATACTATTAAAGTTATCTATACTTTAGGGGCTGGCTTTCATAGATTGTATAAAGCAAAAAACCTAAACCCCCTTCCATCAATTCCATTCTGACTCTTAGTGCCCCTAGAAGACAGGGCAGATGTGGGTTGTGAAAAGAGGGCTCTGACACTGTAAATCTCTATGGGAGCAGACAACCTCCTCCCCCCACCCCCCTGGAGCAGCTGGTGGGCTCGACCATCAGCAGCCCAGGTGCTTAATCCTCTGTGCCACCAGAG
>PVJH01019536.1:0-42548 GCA_004026705.1 Nesogale talazaci
TGTGAGTGACATAGTGGACTGCTGATTCCGGCACTTCGAAACCACCAGCTGCTCTGTGGGAGAAAGAAGCAACTCTCTTTTCCCATAAAGACTTATAACCTCACGGGGGTAGTTCAACCCAGCTGTGTGGGGTCGCCGTGAGTCTATGTCCATTGGCTGGCAATGCGTGAGCTAGGGTCTAGGTCGAGACTGTAGAATGTGCCTTTCTGACAAGACGCTGTCGGTCTTGGGACCACACTATGCCTACCTCTACCTCACACACACCACTTTCTCTGGAGGGACACCTTTTGTTTCTGTTTATATAGCCACAGGGAGGTATTTTGATGTCACTATCCCACTCCTTGCTCCGTGTTATTTTTGGTCATCGACATCTAACTCAGCAGTGTTGCCTAAACACACCCTGAAAACAGACAGCACTGTGCACACCGTTTTCATATAAAGAAAAGAAAGTGAATCATTTCTGCAGGTTTGTTTGTTTTTTAAATCAGGGAGGTGAACCAACCAAGATTTTTTCTGAAGGAGCTCTGGCTTCAACAACAAACATGCTTTGCTTCCATTGTGACTTCTTTGTTCAGAAGCCAACCTAGAAATTAAGCTGGCACAAGGAGTAAGAGCCATTTGTGTAATCTGATGAGAGTGTAGCCCTTTGTAAACCCTGGAACAATGAGGGCCCATACATATGCTCATTCCAAGCTTAGTTTCTTCTCTCCTTGTGCCAACTTGGAGGGAACCGTTCATTCTGAATACACATAAACACACAGGGAAGGGAAGATTTTAACTTGTCATATCTTCTCGCATTTTAATAACCGGTAGAAATGATACTGAGGAATTGTCTTTAAGCAATCTATAGGACTGGCCTTTAGAACTGAGGGTGAGAACTTGGATTTCAATTTTTTCCTTTTACTTTTATCGAGGACTCTTATATCTCTTGTGACAATTCATACATTCATCCAGTGTTTCAAGCACATTTGCACATAGGCCACCATCATCATTTTCAAAGTATTCTCTTCCCACTTGTGCCCCTGATAGCAGGTACCCATTTCTTCCCCCTTTCCCTGCCCGCCTCCCTCACGAACTTTTGATAAGTTATAGATTATTATTTTCATATCTTATATCATCCTCCATCACCCCTCACTCACTTTTTCATTACTTGTCCCCCTGGGAGGGGGATATATGTTGATCCTTGTGATCAATTCCCCCTTTCTCCCCTCATCCTTCTTTAATCTTCCTGGTATCACTACTCTCCTTGTTGACTTTGAGGGGTTTATCTATTCTGGATTCTCAGTGTTATGAGCTCTTATCTGTAGCAGTGTAAATGTTCTGTTCTAATCTGATTTGTAAGGTAGAATTGAGGTCTGATAGTGGGGGAAAGGAAGCACCAAAAATTAGAGGAAAGATATGTGTTTCATCGGTGCTATATTGCACCCTGACTGATTCAGATCTTCTTGGTGCTCCCTTTGTGAGTGGATGTCCAATTGTCTACAGATGGGCATTGGGTCTCCACTCCATGCACTCCATGCCATTCACATTGGGTATGATTTTGTTCTGGGACTTTGGTGCTGGATTCCTGATCCCATTGACACCTCATGATCACACAGGCTGGTGTGTTTCTTCCATGTGGGCTTCGTTTCTTCTCAGCTTGATGACCACTTGTTTATCTCCAAGTCTTTAAGACCCCAGATGCTGTATCTTTTGATAGCCAGGGACCATCAGCTTTCATCACCACATTTGCTTATGCATTCATTTTGTTTTCTTCAGTGATCTTGTTGGGAAGGTGAGCATCACAGAATGCCAGATTATTAGAACAAATTGTTCTTGTGTTGAGGGAGTACTTGAGTGGAGGTCTGATGTCCATCTGCCACCTTAATTATTAACATATAGATATGAGTACATAGTTCTATTCCTCTCTAATTACATATAATATTTATATATGTACATGCCTATATTTAGACCTCTATAAATGTCTTTTGCCTCTTGGTTCTTTCCTCAATTTCCTTTTGCTTTCCTCTTGTCCCACCATCATATTTGACCTTCATTCAGGCTTATGAATTCCTTTCTGCTATATTGCCTTTGATTAAGCCCCACTGGGCATCCTAAGCCCCCTTTTCCATTGATTTTAGTGCACTTGTTGTACCCTTGCCCTGGGTTGAGTTGGGGCAATTTCTGTTAAGTTCTGTATTCCACTGCAATATTAGTGTGCTCAGAATAATAAGCTGAAACTTCACTTTTGAGCTGTGGGTAAAATGTAAAGACTCTTGTATCAATTTAGCCTTCATTCGGGAGGGATTGCTATGATCACAAGACAAAAGACTTGTTATTTGTCTCTCTCTTTTCTCTCTCTTTCTTTTTAGGAAGAAGAACTTTCTTAAAAACTCTCTTATTGATTCTGGAAAAAACTAAATCAAGCAAAGTGTTTCAGAATTAAAAGAACATGATGCCACCAGCAATGGAGAAGTTTATCGAGACCATCGTTCCTTGGCCACTGGGAGGTATGACAGCAGTGTCTCTTTTTCCAGTTCATGTGCTGTGGGGACACTTGTCACTGCTTTAACCCTAGATTTTTGAAGAATGCCAGGAACACTATTATTTATTGCCTACCGACTCTTTCTTTAAGCATTACATGTAAAAAGAATTACAAACCTGGCATCAAAGTGAAATTAAATGAAATGTTACAGAGACAGAGTTTCCTTCTAGAAATGAAGGGAATAAATCAGTGGACTTCTTATTCGACCCTATCTTCCTTTCACTCCAGTCTACAAATACCCCCATCACCAGACTTGGGGGAAATCTTCAGAAGGAACAGACATTTCTGTCTCAGGACTTCAATATCTGGCCATGGACAATGCCTAGAACAGTGAGATATCTTTTACTTTAGCACCCTGAGAATGAAAAATAGTTCCCACACAAGGATTGCATGCTACCATTGTGTCTCTAGCAATCCTCTAAGACCTTCCAGCACGTGGCATGAGTACATCATATGAACTAATGTCAAGGGGTGGCAGAAGTATCCTGTGCATTACTGCTATAAAGGGTGCGGGCAAAGATCTGTCCATGTGGTGCAGTTGATCACACCCAGGGACCTCACCCAGAGAGCTGGAGGGAGAGCTCATCAAGGATGAGGCGGAGGGTGGAATCCACGGCCATATGAGTCTAGATGGGGAAAAGATGCGGTGGATGGTGAATAGAGTCTGGTGCTGGCCAAGAGAATGGTCCAGAAGATTTGGAGAGATGGAGAAAGATTCAGATCCACAGAGGGTGGCATCATTTAAGGAGCCATCACAGCAAGACTACTGGACACCTTGGCCAAACCGGGGATGTGTCCAAGGAGAAATAAGACAATCAGTTTTGTCGATGAGTAAGTCGTTTGTACACTGAACGAAACTCGGTGCTATTGAATCGGTCCCAGCTCCTCGAGACCCCACTGTGGGTTTCTGGGACTGTCACTGTCTATGGGAGTAGAAATCCCAGACTTCCTCCCTCAGAGTTGCTGGTGGTTTTGAACTGCTGATCATGGCGGTTCACAGGTCAACGCATAGCCATTACACCAAAAGACAAGCAATTCTCCAAATTCACCTTCATCTCCTGTGTAAAAAAGATAACATTTTGGCCAAATACATTCTCTGAATTGCACCGGAAGGGCATACACTGTGATTAACCTTGTGTTTTACGTTTTAACATGAATGGTTTCTACAAGCCCTCTTTCTAGTTTACACACACATTGTCTCATAATTCCCCACAGTCCTTTTACCTTAATCTATGCACAGCAAGCTCAACCTACCAGAATTCCACAAAAGAAAACACCTGGCCAAGAGGGGCCAATTTCAAAAGTCCAGCAGCAATACTGTTATGGCACTGACTGGAACCCCGATTCAGCTGGGACTGTAGGCTCCTGCATCCTCGGGTCTTCTCTCCTGGTTAGCCACTCAGTGAGGTCTTGACCTTGTGCCAGAAGTTTGGAAACTGATTGCCAGATTTTTCTTCCAAGAGACCTCTTGGAAGGTTGGACCTCCAACCTTTACTATGCCACTTAGTATATTAACCACTGTGCAAGCCCAGTCTCTAGTCTAAGGTGAGTCTGTTTTCCCCGCTCTCACCTAGGACCTTAGTTCTATTGGGTGTGTGTGTTTCTGGGGGTGCGGGTGGGGGTCTGATTTATTTACCATCCCTTGTTGCTGGCACCCAAGTCCTGGCAAGCTACAATTTTGTTGCCCCAAGTTCACTTTCAGGGTTCGGAGTACTGTAGTGACTTGCTGGTTGTTCTGAACCAACACAGGCGCTTTGCAGGAAGTGCTAGCCTTGTGGTGGATGAAGAGTGGAGAAGAGGCCCTTCGTGATGCACCATTTCTGAAAAGCAGTATGTCATGTGTGAGCCCTCCAGCCAGAAAGGGATCCAGTAGAAAGACTATTTTAACATGCCCGGAGCAGAAATTCTCCTATGTCATTTCAACACACAGAATTCCATTTTATGGACACATTCCATACTCTCTAACATGCGATGCCAGCTTCTCATGCCAAATGATTTCATATTTTGAGAATTATAAAATGCACACATCCAAATAAAAAAAGTTGGCACATCATGGGTTCTGTACTAAATTTTTTTTTTAATATTTAAAAACCCCAAACAGATCTCTCTTGAGGTTCTGAAAGGGCAAGTATAACAGAAAAAATGTACCATGTAGTCACAGAAGACCAGAATCCACAGGAAAATCTAGACAGTCATGTAGGAATACAAGAACCAAGGCAGGGAACATGACTGCCTTTCACTGGGTCAGAGTCAGGCCCTGGAATGAAAAATCCATTGAGAAGAGCAGCCCAGAATGTCTGAGCGCCAGCAGCCTGCAGGTGGCCAGCTACTCACCATCCAGGGTGAGCAGAGCCCAGCAAGGGTTCTGGACGTGTGTTCTTCAGGGGCCTGAAAAGATCTGCTGAATCAGGCCGTGCTGGGCTGAGGAGCGACAGAGGCGTTTTCTTCCATGGAGAGCCAGCTGCATAACTTGAGCTCCTGCCAGCCCCGCTTTCGTCATTAAGAGGCAAAGAAACAAATGATTCTGCATTCAGGAGCTGGCTGGCGTCAAAGGGAATTCACAGGGATCCAAATTGGGGGAGGGAGGGGGGCTGGCCAGCAAGGATGTTCTCTGAGTTTGAGGTGAACTTGTGGGCAGCCAGTGGAAGAGTTCCGAGCTCATGCGAATAGCTCACAAGTCCAAATGGCTTCGTTAAGGCTTCGTTTTGGGTTTGAAGGACCAGATTCTCAGAAAGGAGGTTACCCACTGCTCAGTGTACATATGGCCTGCTCAGACTTGTGTGGGTGAGATCTCTCCGCAATCCCACACAAAGCACACAGACCAAGGGTGAGGGTGGGGGGGTGGGTAAGCTTTGGTGAACGATATCCATATGTTAGAGGGGGGAGAATTAAGAAAAAGAGAAGAGAAAGAAAGCGGGGTGGGCAGTGAGGGGGTGAAGATCGCAATGACAGAAAATTCCAGAGAGCTTGAGAGCAATCTAATGCCTGTGGGAACCAGGGGCTATCGGCCTTGACTTCTGGGCCTGTGTTAGCTAGGTGTTGACCTCCATGGGTCTTCTGGTGGCCCAGCTGCATTCCTGTCTGTCTGAGTGGAAGCGCGCCCACCCACAGTCCAAGGCTTTGTGTTCCAGGAATGGTTTCCAGGGTCCGTGGCAGGCAAGCTTGGCTCACCCCTCACTTCCTGTAAACACCTCTACTCTGGGGACTTGGTTCAGGAAAAAAACCACTGGAAAGCATCTACCCCGAGCCCCAGAGGTTGAGAAGTCAGGAGCTACATAGGAATCTTGGCACAGAAGAGGAAGACAAAAAGGGACACCCTTCCAAGGAGGTGGCAACGGCAGCTGGAGCTGTGGGGCAGTTTTTGCGTGGAGTCCCTCCCCTTTCAAACCGGAGCCCTGGAAATATAAGCACATGATTCTAAACCTTCCAGAACCCATGGCAGCAAAATAGCACACGCTAACTTCACTTCTGGGCCCTGTCGCCGTAGCAGCAGGGAGGTGTGGAAAGGGACTGTCACCCTTCGCTCCCCCCCCCCCCCCCAGTCAAAGGCAGTTGGCAGGGCCCATTCCTGGATGCTCTCTTTCATTGGAGAAGGAGCACACGGGTTGAATTACCTGGGTTGACGCTCATGCTACCTATGCCAGAGGCCACTGCTACTTTGAACTGACGCAGAGCTGCTGGTCCTTCCTCACTGACAGGGACAGAGTGTGCAAGGGGACAGAGGCTCCTCACCAGCCCCTGCCACCTGCACACTCAATCCAGTCTCTCCATGTGAGCTTAGGGCTACGTGGACAATGTTGGCAGGGAGTGGGCTCAGTCAATGTGTCAGCAAGAGAGCAGACAAGCTTCCTTGGCCATGGGAGAACGAAGAGGAACACTCTTTGCTGCCGGCAACAGAGAGAAGGAGAGGCAGAGCAGGAGGCCTGTCCCCATTCACGGTCAGAGGCACAGAGGGTCAAGGTGCTCCAGCCGCAAAGACCTCTTCCGTGCAGACAATCCTCAGCTGTGAAGGGAAGGCTATCTCCCCGGGCAGAGGCCCTGTGTGGGGCAAACAGCACGCTGCACTGTAACCAAAAGACTGGCAGTTTGAGCCCAGCCATCAGAGGCCCCTGAAAGAAAGGGGGTCCGCAAAAGTCCATCCTTGCTGACCCTATGGGATTGGGGGTCTGTCCTGACACAAATGGGATCCCCAGGAGTCAGAGTTGGCTCCATGGCACTGGAATCTCCATATGAAGGGGAGGGAGCTGCCGGGAAGCTAAATTGGGGGCTACGGAGTCACCTCCCACTCAGAGTGACCCCGTGCAAGGGGCTAGAACTACCCGCCTAAAATTTCCCTCGCTGCCATCTTCATGGCAGCAGACTTCCAGCTCTGTGACCTGTGGGGCTACTCCTGGGTTCCAAGCCAGTGTTGTCGACCACAACTGGGGGCCTAACCATTCAGCCACCAGGGCTCTTAGGGAGCTGAATTACCCACTCCTTTCTCGAATGTCCCGTGTGGTTTTCATGTGTGCCCTCACTCTGTATGATTGGTCCACAGTGAACCACTGATCACCAGAAGGTAGGCATACTTGCTAGGTGGGAGACAATGTTCCTTCAATATTAATTAGTTCACTCCTCCTCACATGTGTAGCACATTAGTTTAGTTTCTAGCTCTCTCAACTTTGACTGGATAGGAGGATGGAGCAAGAAGAGTTTAATCAATACTGAGAATGTCCTTACAGAGCCGACTCCTTTGTCTGGTTTTTGTCATCCTTGTGATGGGGCAGGCAGGCACTCTACTTCTGCCACCTGGGGTCGAAGACATATAGGAAGCTGTCCAAAAAAGAACTTTATGTCTCACACCTTGCATTGAGGGACTCTCCCATTGTGTCAGTCCCGTCTCATAGCAAACCAATGCCCACAGTAGAACTAAACACTGCCTGGCGCTGCGCCAATCATCATTCCTACGCCTGAGCCCATCGATGCAGCCACTGCAATCCATCTCCTTGAGGGCTGTTTTCCACTGCTCCTCTAATGGGTGATTAATCACCCCCTCAATCATTTCTTTTTGACCTGATATGTACTAGAAAGAAGTGCGGGAAGGGGTGATGGACTGTGAATTTGCGGGAGTCCTGGTGAGACTGTGGATTAAGCATTGGGCTGCTAACCACAAACTCAAGAGCCACTCCCCAAGGAAAAAAGAAGGTTTCCTGTTCCCATTCCGATTTATAGTCTTGAAAACCATGGGGAGGCTTGTTATGAGTGGGCATCAACTCCTTGGGGGTGGGGTTAGGTTTTAGGTGGAGACACAGCATGTTCCTGACTCTATGAGTTTTTATGAATTCTGATTTTTAAATATGAAATCCCTCTCAGGCATATATCCAAATATATATGAAGTAAAATAAGCTCAGACTTGAGAGATTAGTCAAACAAATCACTTTCTCTGAGCAAATTTCTTACCAATGGCTGATGGAATGACCTAGGTCAAACAAACAAGTCCTGTTGCCATCCGGTCAGCTTGGCTCATAGACTCAAGTATCGTGTTACATGAAATGAAGCCATTGGGTTTCCTTGACTATCATCTTTCGTGAAGCAGAGTGCCAGGCCTTTCTTCTGTGGTGCCACGAATGGGTTTGAGCTACCAAACATTAGGTTAAGTTGGTGGTCAGGTAATCCCTCGAGCCACCCAGATTTTAGCCTAGTTTAAAGGATTCTCAGATTCCAAGACTCACCCTGGCATTTGATTACCTCTTTTTATAAGGGTAGCTTTTCATTTGCCTGTTTTCCTTGAAAGGTATTATTTTCCTGAAGACCAGGAACAGATCTTATTTCTTTTTTCACCCTCAGTACCTAAAACAGTGCCTGGTACATGGCAGACCTGCAGACGCTTGAGATGAATGCCCACCACGCAGCCAGTGAAGGACAGCGCGAGGATGCTAAGCCAGGTCTGCCTCCTTCCAATCCCTGCCACGTTGTGAGAAACCACAACAAAGCTCGAAGTCGATCAGTGAGGCTTGATTGAAAATGGCTCTTGAGAGGAGCCTGTCCAGTTTCCTTCTAGCTAGTTCCCAACCAGGAGATTCCCATGTCGTACTTGTGGACAGATTCCATGTATCTAATTTGGCCATTTCCCCACATCGTGGATAACTGGGAATGGAATATTCAGATAAAAATCCGGCCCAGTGGAAAGAACAGGAGTTTTTACTGAACATGTGAGTGAGCATTTGCAGAGTTAAGCTGCACGCTGGCTTTTCACCTCGATTGCAGGAGAAATGCTCCAACAGCAATTTTATTTCAAAGAACTAGATTAGGTGGAAACATAAGTGCTCTCCCCATGAAAAATTCTAGTTTTTCCTTACAGTCAAGTCCACACTGTAAATGGAGTACTGGTAGCATTTCTTCTTGCAGCATCAGTCATTTGAGAGCACAGACCTTTGGAAAGTCAGGACTTTGAAAAACAAGTTAACATACCCTTCAGTCCTGTGGGAAGGGTTGGAAGCACAGACTGGATAAGGATACTCAGTTGAAGTCTCGTCCCTTTCCAAACCTCAGTTATCTTTTGCAAGCAGATTATTGGGTCTCTGTGAGGTGCCTCTGCGGGTTGAACTGCCAAATTTTGAAGAGGATGACATTACTCTTCTTAGAAATCCTGGGGGAATGGCAAGGGTATTGTGGCAGTTATAGTCTCTGGTCAACCTGAGGGGAGGAGTGGAGTCTAGCCTGTCAATCAAGTCAGAGCCAGTAAGGCCTCTGTGAGGTCATGTCTTCTCCAGAGGATTCTGGGAATGCCTGTCTTCCTCCCTGGGAGAAGACCCACGTACTCTGCCTCACATCCTGTTGACAAGTAAGCCATGCTGATGGTAGCCAGCGGCCTGGAGTTGGAGGAGCCACATGGAGAGCTGCACTCATGCTGAGACACATCCACAAGACTTTTCTTTCACCCACGGGCTTGCGATCTTCCTGCTTTTGGCATCATTGCATGTGCTGCCTGAGTCTGTAGAAGAACTTATGGACTAGTATTCGGCATACAGGCTAATATCTGACTTACGAGCGAATAACAAACAAATGGACTTGATCAGGACTGAGTCAGAATTTTTTTTTTTAGTGTACATTTACTCTTGGATATTAAATTCTTTCCTATAAATACATGCATGTCCCTGGATTTGTTTCTCTAGTCAACGGGTCTAACATGACTGGGTATGTCCCTTCAATTTCTTCTCTCCAACCATAAAAGCCAATCTCTTAAAATTATCCCCCGAAAAGGTCAGCTATTTGGGATACAGGTAGAATGGAGTCCTGGTGGGATAGCAACCGCTGGACTGTGATTTTCAAAGTCCACAGTTGCAAACCACCAGCTGCTCCATGGGCAAACGGTGGTGCTTTCTGCTCCCAGTCCCAGTCCCAGAGACGTACAGGGACAGTTCTCGCCTGTCGTGCGGGCACACTAAGAATCGGCATCCACTTGCTGCCTGTGAGTTTGAGTCAGGGATAAAGTGAGAGAAAGAGCTCTCCCTCTTATGAAAGCTGTGGTCTTATCTCCCTCCCATCTTTTATCTGCAGGCAGCAGCTTAGAAATAATCTTGACTTCCCAGGAAGGAAGGGGAAGATAAGCCACTAGAGCATGGAGCCTTAACAAAAACACTATTTGGAAATGCTTTCATTTTCTTTAAGACAGATGAGCTATGCATTTGAGTGATTCTTGAATCCAGGTGAATGCTTTTGCATGGATTCACACCAAACTCCTGAAATATTTCTGAAATAATGAACTAAACAGAGGGATCTAGCCATCACAAGGCTAGTACCAAACCAGGTACCTGCAATGCTTTGTTTCGACAGTGTGATCTAAAGCTTCAGCCTGGTTCTCAGGAGCATCCTGTTTCCATGCTGGCCCAGCCAGTGTCCGGTCCCCTCCCTGCTCTGCCTGTGACTTACTGCTGTGCTCATCCTGCGTTCCTTCTTTAATAAAAGTGAATCCTAGTTTGTGTTCATCCCGGATGCTAACTCGTGTCATGTCACGTGTACTCCAGAGGGTTTTGAACCTGCGATCTTTGAGAGCAGATTACTAGAAGCTTCTGAAGCCCTCTGCGTGGTTTCCAAGTGCCCATCTTTGGGTAGAGCTTGACTGTTGGTGCCACTCAAGATCTCAGCTATTGATAGCCCGCTGCTCTGGAGTTAAGACTTTGTGATGCTTAACACACAGTGCCACCAGGGAGTCTTCATCTAGTAACCACATGCCATGTTTTTTTTTTCCTCTACTCTAAGTTTCTTATGCAGCAGACTGGGGGAAAAAATGATAAGTCAGGTATCTTTAATTTTGAAGCCTGTCTCTTCCTATAAAGAGAGACACGATGGAATGACAGAGATGAAGTTTTAGCATCACCTGTGAATGTGATTTATTCGTAACACTCTGTCTCTTGTGTTCAGAGAGAGAAGTGGTAGTATGTGCACAATACAGACTCCATTATTTGTAGCAGAAGGTTTCAGAGAGTTTTAGGATTTTTTAGTATAGTCCATGCAGAATCTTATTTCATATATTTATGTCAGAATTTAATATCTGACACATATAATAATGATTAACAAGCCAGGGGTGATCAACAATGTTATATAATAATAAGGCTATAAAACAACCTTGAGTCAATTTTTAACTTTTTTTACCCTTCATGCAGCCAATGTACAAACACTTTTCATACTTTGGTTTCCTTCTGATTTTAGTTAGGAATAACATCCCACTTCTCAGAGAGGAAGAAGCCCTGAGTGGCACCAACAGTCATGCACTCAACGACTAATCTAAAGGTCGGTGGATGGAGTCTACCCAGAGGCACCACTGAAGTAAGGCCTGGTGATCTGCTCCTGCAAGATGACATCCATGAAAAGCCCTCTGCAGCGAGGTTCTGTTCAGAGACACATGGAGTCCCTGTGAGCAAGACTCAGGGATGTTCCTCTGCAAATAGAGCAAACAGCTGTGTCTTTTCTAGCGCCATGTCATTTCAAAAGCAGGGCTGTTACAGATGTGGTTTCCTCGTCGAACATTCAAAGAGTTAGGGTTGCATTCTGCCTGCCATCAGATTTTTACCCTTTCTGATCACAGTATCTATTTGCATGCCCATCAAGTATCTCTTCTCTATTTGAATGATAGAAAAGTTAACATTTTCCTTTAATGAAACTCTCTCATGGTCTAATTCCCAGTCATAGAGCCCTGGTCAGAGGGGGCCGTTTAACCCAGTGCAATCATTTATAGTCAGTCTTACTGGAATGAAACTATGGGGAAATGCAGTAATCCTTCTTTATAACCCCTTCTCAGCCCCGATGGTGTAAGTGGTTGAGTGCGGGACTGCGGCCCAAGGGCTTGGCGGTTCAAATCCAGGGGCGGCTCTCAGGAGCAGCACTGGGTAGCGCCCACGACCACCAGAGGCAGTGATGCCCCCCACAAAACAAAACAGAACCCCTTCTCTGCTGCCTTTCTGTTTGGTCAACATCAGGGGACTCCAGCTATTCTCGGAGGATTTAGGTGAATTTGTTCATTCCAAACAATGTCATGGCACACCTACTACATGCCAGAGCGTCAAAGTGTTGAGGACTCAGAAGTGAAGACAATAGACCTATTTCCTCCTTTCGCAGATTTGGCAGTCAGGTGGCCGTTACAGTCTCAGAAGCTCACAGGGGGTCACTATGGGTCAGCATTGACTGGATGGCAGTGAGAGTCCAAAGCAGGTAGGGGACAAACAGAGAGAGTTAGTCTTGGAAACCCACAGGGACATGTACTCTGTCCTACAGGGCTGCTACCAGTCAGAATTTACTCGGTGGCAGTGCATTCGAGTTTGGGTTGTTTGCTTCTTTAAAAAAGTGCAAAACATCATCAATTAATAAACAAATAGAGTAAACACATTGGATAGTCACACAGACCATTGAGAAAAAGAAGTCAGGAAAATGGATACAGAATTCCCCAGGGCTGGGTGATGGGTTTTGATTTTTCATGTTTCAAATTTATGACCTGAGAAGGACTCATTAGGAAACTGATCTTCGGGCTAGGATGTGAAGAAAGGCATAGCCCTATTGAGAAAGAAACACATCAGTCGGAAGAGACTATGGGCAGGGCCACTTCAGCAGTGTGTTTGACAAATGCTACTCCCAAGACCTCCCCTAGCAACACAAGAGAACACCCCGATGATGACCTCGCCAGATCCTTTGGCCGTCAGCGATGGGATTTGCTCTGCTTCACTGGGTAAACAGGTTGCGAGTGAGGGATGGCTCTCCGTTCCCTGAATCATTATTATTTCCAGTGCGCCCTCT
The DNA here is from genome assembly GCA_004026705.1 of Nesogale talazaci. NCBI lineage: Eukaryota > Metazoa > Chordata > Mammalia > Afrosoricida > Tenrecidae > Nesogale > Nesogale talazaci. The sequence goes on from PVJH01019536.1 coordinate 12,794, forward strand.
CGGGTGTATAGGCTGCGATGTGAATTGCTGACTAATTTTATAAAGCACCTGGAGCTCCTCAGGGCAAGGGCACTATGTCAACACCCACATTAAACAAATAGCAATAATTGGCCAAATCCTCTGGTGGTGTAAAGCAAATAAAATATGCTCCCTCTTGGAAGTTCATGACGTCTGCCAGGTTTTCTCCCAGGCAACCTAGAATAAGCAAGCCTGAGGCCAACCCTTTGTAGAATACCACCTTTGCTCCCATTGTGTGTGGCTTACAAACAACCTCTGTGGAACACAGACGATTTAGCAGCAAATTAAAATAGTGTGTGTGTTATTTCATCTCGTAAACAACCACCTCAGATATTATTCTCCATTATTTCCCAGGCAATTTGACAGCTATGTAGAAATAAGAGCAGGGTGGTAGCCATCAGATCATGCCAGCAGAACCACTGCCCACAGTCATATTGAATTAGCAAAATGACTTTCCAGGCACTGATAAGTTTCAAGCTCTGGTACCTTTCGCAGCATGAAGTTTGATTATGGGAAAAAAAGGGCTTGCCCAAAATAAGAATGGCATGTGGGGAACAAATGGCACATGAAACACTAACATGTTTTTATCATTATATATACAATGACTCTCTCAGGATCCTATAGGGGAACATACTCATTGTGATTACAACCCTTTACTTTGCCCTACCCAACCACATGCACCAAAAAATGTATTTCTAAAATAAAAGAAAAATAAGATAATTATGCAACATATGCCAAGGTGAATATTTTAACTAAAAGGAGATAGTTCAGGATGAGCCTAGTTTTATTAAATTTATTCTAAAGTTCAATGGGGGTGGGGGGAGGGCACAACAAAAAAAGCATTACTCAAAGTCTAAGGTCATTGGCCATCATTGCTTTTAGGATGATGTTACATTGTAGCAGAAAGAGACCTTAGATTTAATCTAGGATGACTTCTCTATTTCAAAGATGAAGAGAAAGTCTCGGAGTGGTCACTTAACTAGAAAATAAAAATCAACTACAATAGCATAATTGCCTATGGCCAGCATTTTTAAATAACTGCCCAGTTATTTCCCTATGAATTACTCGATGAACAATACATTTTAAATGAGTTCTAATTTGATATATTGCTAGGTTTGCTTTCAGTTTTAACGTATAATATGTAATGATGTAGCTAAACATTTTCATACACCCTGGGGGTAGTCACTGATCTGTGTCAATTTCAGCACTGGGAGTGTAGGGGTGAAGTCAAGCCTGTCAATATGGAGATCGCCAATGAAACCTCTATGTGGGCATGACTTTCTCTGAGAATTCTGGGAAATCTTGTGATATTTCCCCCATGAAGGTGAGAGACTATAGACTCAGTCCCTGGGAGACACTCGACTGACAAGACAAGATGGTAGCATAGACCCTGAATCCTAGGAACTGGAGGAACCAGAGGAGAAGCCACATGAGCTTAACCCTGGTGGAACCAGACCTCTGAGGCTGGAAAAGTCACAGAGGGGCCCCTGCCAGCACTGAGATGCTGTACCACCAATGGATACTGCTGATGGACCCTGAGCCCTGGAAATGAAGAGCCACGGGGAGACCCTTCCAGCACTGGGATGCTTCTACCGTCACTGGATACACAAGACACTGCACCCACTGCCCTGTGGTTGTCCTGGTGCCATTGCATGTGCTTGATGAGTCAGAAGGAGACTTTATAGTGTGGTACCAGACATATGGGCTAATATTGGACTTGTGACCTTGGACTGGACTGGGTTGGGATGTTTTCTCAATATTCCATTCCTCTTGTATATAAACCTTTCCCTTATATCCATATTGTGTTTATGAATTTGTTTCTCGAGTCTACCTGGACTAGCCCAATCCTAATTACTTCCGTAGGGTAAATTCTTAAGACTACAATGGCTAGTTCATAGAGTACTTTTTTAAAGGGCTCTTGGTAATTTTTATTGCCTTGCCTTCCAGATAGATTCTTCAAGTTTGACTTGGCATGACTCAATATTATCTGTTGCTGTTCTTTTTAATATGCAACAATTTGACAGGAGAAACACAGGCTTATTGTTGTTTCATTTGTGTTCCTTTAAAGTTGGGCAGTTAGTCAAGTTCCTGAGAAATTGTATTTTTTTTTCTTATGAATTGGCTGTGTTGAGTTTTCTATTTGCTTTTATCTCAAGAAATTTCTTAAACATTCAAGTTAATGATAATTGAAGTGACACAAAATTAGTAAATGTGTTAATATGAAAGACACAAGGCACTTAAATACTTAAGTATGAGATAATAAGATGTGTCCATTTTTCTTGTTGTCTTTCCTTTAAGGTTCATTGATTTCCTCATTAAAGAACAAACTTCCGCTTTATTCTTTTTTGTTTATAGATATAGAAAGTTTTTTCCGCTTCGATTTTTGTTCCATGTAGACAGTGTTTTACGATTCCCATTGATTATTACAGTTTTATATTAAAAAAAAACTAATGGCTTCTTTACATGTAGCTTCTATTTGACTGCCTTAGTGTAGCTTCACATTATGTCTGACACATTTTTCAGTGGGCTTATTTGGCCATCCAGGTAAATCTTCAAATAATTACGTGGTCACTACACATTTTCTTTTCCATCTTTGAAATAATTCTATTATGCAGAACTTTGCAAGTTTTTTATGCCAAAAGATCACACCATGATATGACAGTCACTGGGAATAGGGACTTTACATAGGATTTTTGAGGCTATACATCTTTACAGGGACAGGCAGCTTCCACTTTCTACCAAGGAGCTGGTTGGTGAATTTGAAACCCAGATCTTACAGTGAGCAGTCTTACAATTACCCAACAGCACCACCAGGGCATCTTATTTTGTGGTAGTGCAATTAGGCTGACTAATATAAATGACTCAGTAATTTTAATAATTTAAAAATTGTTTGAATATTGAGATATAAACTAGATTAATCTATTGTTTTGCTTGCAGCCTTTTAAAAATGATGAACCAATATTAAATTGTGAGCTTTTTTAACCTCTGAATAAAGTAGAGTTTGTAAGCAGACTCATAATGATCCGTGTGTGCATTTCTAGAAACAACCTTAATTGACCTATAGCTAGAATCTTAACAAAATGTAGAATTCAGTTTGGTAATAGTGTACTTAGGGTGATCTTTTCTGTTTTTGATGGTTGATTTTGTTATCACAGTCAGGTCTAATACATGGACTGAATTACAGTGCTGACTTTGCTTACATGAAAACTCAAAAAATTACATAACAACACCTATTCCTTAAAAGTTTGGAAACACCCTTTCAGAAATTTTATGGGAGGATATTTTTTATCTTCCTTTTTTTAATTAAAAACCATTTTATTGGGGGCTCATACATCTTTTTCACAATACATAAATAAACATACTGTGTCAGGCACCTTCACATGTCCGCTGCTGTTTTCGTTCTCCAATCACCCGCCTTTCCCCTTGAGTCCCTAGTATCGGCTTTTCCATCCCTTCCCCTCTTCCCCTGCTCTCCCCTCCCCACCAACCCTCAATACTTTATACATTGTTATTGTTCTGTCATATCTTACACTGCCAGACCTCTCTCCCAACCCACTGCTTTGATGCCCATCCTTCCAATAGGAGCTTATGTGTATATCCTTGCAGTTGGTTCCGTCTCTCTATCCCACCTTCTCTCCACCCTTCCAGTAGCTCCAATCTAACCACTGGCCCAAAGAGGCTTATCCATCTGGGTTTCCCCATATCTCCAGCTCCCCTCTCTACTAGTGTACCTTCTCCAGTCCAGGAAGATATTTTTTTAAGTCACTGACCTAATAGTTTTTTCAACAGACATTGCTTTCTCTAAATTACATACTGAAGTTTGTAGTAATTTTGGAAATTTATGCTTTTATTTAAATTAAAAAGCATTTTAAAAATAAAACCTTTTGGTAAAATTATTCTGATTAGTATGATTTTCTCTTTTACATATATGTGTAAATAAATACAAACACATATACGTACACCTGACAAGGCTCCAAAAGATTCATGAAAAACGTGTAATAAAAAAGGAGTGTTTCCAATCGGCTAGACCAAAGTTTGCACACTGGCACAGATACAAACTAGAAATAGTGGGAATCCAGGACAGATGATCCCTTCAGGAGCAGTGATGGAGGGGCGGTGGGGTAGAAAGGGGGAGCCAATGAAAAAGGATCTACATAAAACCTTCTCCCTGGGAGACAAACAACAGAAAGGTAGGTAGAGGGAGATGTCGGACTATGAAGGGTATAATAAAATAATAATAATTTATAAATTTTCAAGGGTTCATGAGGAAGGAGGAAGCAGGGAGGGAGGGGGAAAATGAGGAGCTGATATCAAGGTCTCCAGTAGAAAGCAAATGTTTTGAGAATGATGTTGGCAAGAAATGTACAAATGTGCTTGACACAATGGATGCATGTATGGATTGTGATAAGAGTTGTACGTGGCCTAAAGAAATTATTTTTTAATAGAGTGTTTCCAATAACTTTTTGAAGGTCCTTTGATTATACAGAACCCTGGTGGCTCACATGGCTAAGTGCTCAACTGGTTCCATGGGTGGAAAGACCTGATGATCTAACATCATAAAGATTATTGCCAAGAAAAGTCTCTGGGATTCTGCTACATGGATCTTTATAAGTCAAAAATACCCTGCATAACAACAATATACAAATGTATACACACAGACCCATAGACACGTGTTACTACACACACATACACACACACACATATCCCAAGCACCACAATCATAAGTCAATCCTACTCATAGAAACCTTGGAGAGGGTCTCCAAGGCTGTAACTCTTTATGGGAGCAGATAACTTCTGAATGTAGGTTTGCATCACCAACCATGGTGTTAGCAGTCCAACCTTTATTGCACAATGTCCTCAGGGCTCCTCAACACAGATATGTGTATATATGCACACTTATGCATATATATGCACATACACACATATACATGTATGAGCCCTGATGGCACAGTGCTTTATGAGTTGGACCACCAGCCGCTCCATGAAGAAAGATAGGCTTCTTACTCTTATGAAGAGTAACATCCTTAGAAACCCATAATCGCAGCCCCACCCTTTCCTTTAAGATTTCTGTGAATCAGAATTGCCTTGATGGCAATGCATTTGGTGTATATGGCTATACACATGGTGTGTGTGTATCCTAGGGTCTCCCCCTGCATCTCCTTCTATGACCTTCTAACTAATTGGCCAACTGTTAGGTTATAACTGTAGTCCTATTCTTTCTCAGTCCAGAAAACTAGGAAAGAAATTTTGGGACGTAAGGGAAAAAGGATCCCCTCTCAACTTTTCACCCTCCCCAAGAGAAACTCTCTGCTCCTGAAGCCGTGTCTCCATGCCAACAGTGCTAACCTCTGTCTTGGTTGTTCTAATCACCAGGGATTCATTTTCTACTTTCAGCGTTGAAAGAGGGAGCGGCCTCATAATCCAGCTGCTGATTGAGTTCATAGGTTTCTCATGACAGCAGTCTGATGGCACACAGAAACACTGTCCAACTCTTTCTTCCTTGCTGGCTCAGGCTGGAGGGGGTGCTTCAGAACAACTTTCTGAGAAAACATGCATTCCCTGTCTCCTCCCCCATTGTATAACTCTGGGCCACAATTAAATGAATGCTTGGTGGGACTTTTTCAAATAGTAATTTTAAATAATTTTATGCCATCAGCAGGAAAAAGATGAACAGATCAGAATAAAATATACTTAAGACTTCAGGTGCCAACACAGCCCACTATTATTTAAAAATAAAAGGCAAGCTTTAGAAAGGGAAACCTGGAGGAACCAAAGCTTCCAGAATAATGAAGCCCTCCCTCCAGCAGAATCTCCTGGAGTGCTCTATCAGTTACCAAGTTTTAATGAATCTAGTGAGTATGGAACATAATAATGATCATGAACTTTTCACATGCCTTCCACATGCCAGGGGTTAGCTTTATCCTCCCAAGATACCCTGAAGGAGAGAGAGCAATACAGAGCTGACCTAAGTGCGTGGAAGGGGACACCTCCTGTCTGCCAATCAGAGCAACCCTCTCAACTCATGTCCACCACTCCCCGCAGATGGAGTGACTGCTGCATCATTGTACCAGAGTCTCCAACCCCCAAGGCCACAGAGCACCAAGGTGACAATCAGGTCGATGTCAATCTTTTTGAATGACCCCACTCTTCCCAGTTTAGCTCAACTGGTTTCTCTTACGCAGGCCTACTCTCTTCTGCTCCCCTCCAAGACATCATACCCAGCATTGTTCTACGTGCTTCTATTCAACGCCTTTGAATCTTCATATCATTCCAGAAAAGCATGCCATTATTGACCCCCGCCCCGATATTTTATATGGACAGAAACCGAGGCAAGATCACACAACTGCTCGATGAAGAAGCTGCATTTGGTACCCAGGCTTGTTTTTCATTTTTAAATAGCATTCCACTTTCTTACTTTAAAAAACAAACAATCAGGAGTACCTTTTATGACCAACTCTGAGGCTCCTGGCAGTTGGTCGAGCGAAGATTTCAGAAACTATGGATGGATGAAAGCACCGTACATGTGTGGGGAGTTTCTTTGAGCAGAGAGAGCACCGAGAAAAAGGGGCCTCGGAACCAGAGGAAAATTCAAATTCAGAATTCACTGACATCCACTCACTCACAGCATTCCAACTGAGGAGCTGATGCCAACTCATAGCAAGCCTCGAAGACAGAGAAGAACCGCCCTTATGGGTTTCTGTGACTGTCCCTCTTTTCAGGTAGTAGAAAGCGTTATCTTTCTCCTACAGAAAGGCTGGTGATTGCCAACTCCTAACCTTCCACACCTGGTTCCCTATGCACACGACGACCCACAGGAGGAGCTGGCCCGCAGGAGAGTCCACACGGCCTCCAGAACCTCTGTGCCCTCGGGTGCGTCTAGATCCCTCTCACCACCAACCAGGTGACTATTCCTGCAGCTCTGCTACAGGGCTAACAGCTCCAGTTTCTTTTTTATTATATTTGTCACAAAAGCCATCTCCATGAGCTTGTTATTCTTCCCTTCAGTAGCCTCAATGCCACTTACCCTGAAGGACAGCTCTCTCAGGCTCCTGGTCCTTGGAAGCCCCCCACCCCCACCCCCAGCTGCTTGTTCTGCATCCTCCAGACAACGGGGCTGCTAAGGTCATCCAGGTTCTGAAGTATTTTGTTTTCTACCGGGGGGGGGGGGGGGGCGGGCGGGGGCATGGCATATTGAGATTGGTTAAGGTGTCAATACTTTAAACTGTCCATATGAAGTAATTATACTTTTAGAAATAGCCGCCTACACAGAGGAAAGAACTTGAGGGATAAAACCTATGAGGAAATCTCAAGGAACACGCATACATTAGCATCGAGAAGAGGTCACTATGTCTCACTGAAGGAAGGACAGGGCTTTTTCTGGCTGTCCTCTCTGGGACCTCCCCCGAGGACGGAATGGGCACCATTGAAACTGGGGCAGGAGCTCCAACCAAGAGGCCACTGTACGCATTGAAGTCAGCAGGAGGCATCACTTTTCCAAGCGGGTTAGTCATGCCTGACTACAAAGACATTTGGATCCTGTTTCTATGTTCAACATGTAAATTTGGAATGAGAAGTAAAAATAGGGGGATAAAAACAAAGGATAAATATACATCTGCATAAAAATGTTTCTATTCTAAACTCCTGAGAAGCTCTTTCATGTGGTTTATAAGCAGTAGGCAGCAGAGCACAGCTGTCCTAAGGCTATTTCACACGTGTGGGGGAGAGCAGAGAGCTGTACGAAGATAAAACACAGTGCCCAGAGGGAACTTTACTTGTTGGGGCGTACAGGGTAAAAAAGAAGAAAGGAAGACTCTGTTTCCCCACCAACCAGGCCAACTTGTTTCTTCAAGCTTGTCTTACTCCTGATTGCCCATCTCCTACTTATTGGAAAACTAAGATGTGTGACCTGTGTGGACTGTGTCTAGTCTTCTCAGGTTGCCATTCAACTATTTGAACCCTCATGCAAAACGAGGTGGTGGTAGTGTTATCACTTTCAATGATTATGTACACCAGTTTATGTCTGCTTCTACTGCCCACCAACCCCAGAACCCTCATGGCCTTTATAAAAGGACATGCTTATGGAGGCCCTTGACCTTGTTTCCAGCTAGTAGATTTTTTCTTTTGCCTTATTTTAGAATATTTTCATGTATATTCCTACTATTAGCCAAAGAAAACAAAACAACCACTCGTGCCTTCAACAATATGAAATAGACTTTTATATAAGGTCTATGAAAACAACCCTTCTGAACTGCCAACCATACAGTTAGTAGTCCAATGCTTGCCCCTGACATGCCACCAGGAATCCTGTATTCTAAATAGTAAATCACAATAGTCAGTTCTGATGCATAGCAACTCTATTAGACAGAGTGGAAAATTCCCCTGTGGAGAGACTGCGAATCTAGAAGTTAGTAAAAAAAATTCTTGTTTTTCTCCCACTTTCTATTCCCTTTCATTCTCTCTCTACATTTCAGCAACCACTATATCTGCTCACGAAGTACTTCACATTTAACTAGCCTATCAACTCAATGACAAAGATCCACATATTAGAACAAGACAACAGAGATGTGGAGAAATTAACTAGCATCTGGCCACATCCACATCCTTGGCGTTTCTACTTCATTATGAAGGAGAATTATGTAAAGACATTAGCTGCTACATCCTTGGAGAAATTTCTGAAGATCTTCATAACAGCAAACTTTGCAGGGCTTGGTGGTGCAAGGAGAGGCTGCCTTCTTTAAGAAATGGACGTGACTTTCTTCTTGTAGATCATTTCGCATTTTCCTGGGAAGTGTGACCTCCAAGTAGCTGGCCAAGGAGACTTTGGGCTCCCTCAACACTCAGTTATGGAGTGTACACTTTTTTCTTCAACTAGTTTTTCCACTGAACATTTTCAACTAATGCAACTCACTAAGTTTTATTGCTTCTGTACTTTGTGGTCCTGTGCTGCAGTTTCTCGTTTTTAAAGTCAGCAGAGAGGACAAGGATAAATAAAAGAAAAAAGGGAGAGGAGGAAAAGAATAAGACAAGAAGGAAGGAAAGTAAAAAGCACAAAAGACAAACTTATTAAATACAATTCCCATTTCTATTTTTTAAATGATTGGGAAGCTGGGGTTTTAGCTCATAAGATGTTAATGAAATCTGATTTAAAAGCATCGTCTCTGAAATCTTTTCTGTATGGGCTTGGGAAATAATCAAAGGCATACTAGTAGAATGCCAAAATAAGCAAACTTCTTTGCACACAGAGAAGCCAGGCGCAGTACTCTTTGTTCACTCGAACTCAAGCTTCCTCCAGGGTTCCACATCAACCACTGGGTTTTCCCCTGAATTTAGTCTAACTATACAGACCTGTCTGAAATCAAATGCCTTATGGGTTTGATTTGTACTTTTATTCAGGAAGTACTTTAGAGACTCCAATTCAAAACTATGCTATTCTAAGTAGCATTGCAGTACTATTAAAAATGCAAAAAAAAAAGTTGTTCCATATGTCTTCAATTTCTCTTCCCCTTTCCTATACCCTGAGCTGGAGAAAGTTCCCCTCATCCCCTGTGATATCTTTCACATCTAAGAATACTTTGTCCAATAATATTTCTTGGTTGTGTGGGTAGTTTGAGAATGATCATCTTCACATTCCAAACACTGCCGCCTTTGCTGACTGGGTAGGCTTCTATCAACCACAGAGCCTCTGATCAGGGCTGAGTGAACTCAGTCTGTCGCACCTTGCCAGTTGCTTAAAATAAAACAGTGACTTCTGGAATATACTTTAGAGACAATGTCAGTAGGTCTGTGGCGATTAATGTCCTCTGAGTTAATATAAGCATTTGGCAATGGCCATAGTCGTTGGTGTACTCTTCATTTCGTTGGCTGATATCCTGAGAGAGCAAGGCACTTTATTTAAATAAAGCATGAACTAAAATAGCAATGTGGAAATAAAAATGGAAGCCCAACAATGCTAAACACACATCACTACCGCTGCATTTGCAAATGAAATCAGCTCACCAAACCAAACTTGTGGCCATCCAGGCAAGGAAAACTCAGAGTGACCCTCTGTGGGTTTCTCATGAGACTAACTAAAGGAATAGAAAGCCCCATCGTTTTTCCTTGGAGCTTCTAGTGATTTCAAACTGCCAACCCTGCAGATCACAGCCCAATGTATAACAACTACATAACCAGCGCTTTAAAGGAAAGTGTAAAAGATGCCTAAATGCAGCAGGGACAACGAGACTATAGAAAGAAAAAGAAGCCTGCTGCATCAGTGCGGTCTCTTCCACTGGGAAAAGTCTAGTTTCAGGTTGATTTCTCATTAATACCACACATCTTTCTTCAATGATGCATATGTCATCCATCACATTGCGGTGCAAGAACTAATATTGAAAGGAATACTATTAAATTATGAAATCTGAAAGTGGGTAGATTGACTGCAAAAGATATTTATTCATTTGCTCTACATATAGTTATCAAATATCCAGTACATGACATTACATGATGTAAGTTCTAAGGAAAGATTTTTTAATAAACATGTCCAAAACATTTTTCACGTGCTACTTGGATGCAGACAGTGAACAACAACACATAGGTAAATGATAAAGTAGATTAACAGTAACTACTCTGATAACACTGTGGGGTGTTGTTTTGGGGTGTCTTCAATTGGCTCCTACTCATAGCAAACCTGTATCCAACAAAATGGCACACTCCCTCATCCTGGGACATCCTCATCATTGTGGTGATGGGTGAGCCTATTGCTAAAGTCACTGTATCCATCCCTCTTCCTGAGGGCCTGCCTCTTTGTCACTGCGTCTCCACTTTACCAAGCATGATGCCCTTCTGTGGGGAATGATCTCTCCTGACAACGTGTCCAAAGTACGTGAAATGACGTCTTGCCATGCTTGTTGTTAAGAAGCATTCTGTCTATACCTCTTCCAAGCCAAGGGGTGAGGCTCAAGGACTGCATTGTGCTGTAATTTAAAATGTGATGCTTAGACACTGCCACAATGGGTGAACATTGGAGTAAAGTCTTGAGAATGCCAACTTAATATGACCCAGAGTACAGTGTAGGTTTCTGCTTTTGTAAACCCCTAGATCAGGGTTCCCAACCTAATGCTGCCACCCTTTCATACCTTTCCTCATTTGGTGGTGACCCCACAACCATAAAAGTATGTTCAATGCTGCCATCATTTCATTACTGTTATGAATCAGGAGACCCCTGGGAAAGGATCATTTGACCCCCAAAGGGTTGAGGGTCATTGCCCTAGATCATTCCAGGTCACACGGAGGAAGTATCACCTACTTTAGAAGCACTGGTAAAAATGTTTAGGGTGCCTGGCTGCTCGCTGCACAGCTGGAGATTCAAATACAACTTAAACGGACCTTGGAATAAAGGTGTGTTAATCTTAAAAAACATCAACAGTTGAAAGAATCAATGAGGCTGGATGATGGCATTGGGGAAGAATATAGAAATACACATTCCCAGAACAAACCTATTTCAAAAGGAGTAGAGCTAGAATGTTCCTGCAAAGTAAGAGTGAGGACACTTCATCTCAATGCCTTTGCGCAAGTCATCAGGAGAGACCGCTCCCTGGAAAAGGACAAGAGGCATGGTAAAGCAGACTTACTGAAAAACCAAACTCACTGCCATCAAACTGACGCCAACTGATGGTACCATCTAGGACAAGACAGAATGGCCCCTATGGGTTTCTGAGTTTTAGGGAGAAAAAGTTCTGTCTCTCTCCTGTGGAATCACGGGTGGTTTCAAACTGCTGGTCTTATGGTTAACAGCTCAACACATAACCACAAAGCCCCAGAAAGACAACAAAAGAGAATCCAACCCTCAAGGGGATGGATTGACCAGTGGTAGCAACAATGAACTCAAACATAACACCAATTGTGAGGTGAGGAAAGGGCTAGATGGGGCTCCTTTCTCTTGTATTTGGGACTCAAGATGGGCCAAAATGGACTCAAAGTCACCTCATAGTGAATGCAAAAGGACCCTGAAAAATAATATGACTGTTCACTAATTCATAGGAACTGTGTAACGACTTCTAGTAACGTGGGACCCACTGATGTGTAATTCATTACAATGTTGTTCAAAAGAGATGATCTCATTTATAATATGAACTTTGAAGGCAGATTATGGGAGGGTTGTTTAGCACAAAGGTAATACTATTGCCTTCAAAGCTCCCCAAATCCAGGGGCCAATAGTCACTAATGAACAAAAGCTGTCCCTATGCAGAGCGAGTGATTGTGGTTGTATTGGAAGCTCCCTGTGTGGAAACATTTTAGACAGTCTTCCTCTAGCAAGTGCATCTATACCATGAAAGGTTTAGTAAAATATGCATTTGGAATACTTTTTGATGAAAGCAGTTGAAATATAAATGTCTCCCTGGGATTGCGTAAAGGTAAATTCTGAGAACTTGTGTACAACTCTCTAGATGTGTGTGTGTGTGTGTGTGTGTGTGTGTTATCATTTTCTGGAATGATGTTATGTGGATCAATCATGGTCTCCAGTGGTTAAGTACATGCATAAGATTACTATTTTTCTATCTGAAGCACAAGCTTATTTGCCTATAAATGAGGAAACTTGCCGCACATTAAAAATGCAGTTTTCTGACAAAGAGTCCAATGAATTGCTGCAATTTTAAGTCATTGACAGTCTCAACATTAAAGGTCGGTCATATTCTTTGCATAAGGGCAGTCTTGCTTTGTAAAAAAAAATGTTTCTTAAATCTTTGGTTTTAAGTTAGGTACTAGAGGTCTTGGCAGTGGATAATCTGAAGAAATGTAAAGTTTAATTAATCCATGAAAATCAGTCTCAGCTTTGGTTTGCAAGCAACTCCTTATTATCAACCAGAGTCCAGAGCAATGGTTCTCAACCTTCCTATTACTGCGACCCTTTAATACAGTTCCTCCTGCTGTAGTGACCCCCAACCATACAATTATTTTCATTGCTACTTCCTAACTGTAATTGTGCTACTGTCATGAATTGGGGGGCCCCTGTGAAAGGTTGTTTGACACACCCACAGGTTAAGAACCACTGGTCTAGAAGATGAAACCCAGATGTGATAGCTAGGGTTCAAGAATTAAATCACAGTAATAGAATGTCAAATGAATTTAAGCAATTTAAACATTTAGTGGGCACTTAATCAAGGTAATACCCATTTTAATTTGCATAGAGTATAAAGAGACTTAAGAACACCACAACCTCCCCTGTAATATAGAAAAGGTAAAAGAGGTAGGCAAAAGACACTCATTCCTTCATATGTAAGACTGAAAAGTAGACAGGAATAGAGGGAAGCAAAAGATACGCAGCCCATTTTTCCTGGAGAGAAGCACAGGAGACATGGGAACAGAAAGAGCAGGCCCTGGCCAACAGAGTGCCCACTGGGTTACTGGCAGCCCCAAATCCCTGCTACAGAATTGTACCTTATCCTGAATGCCCTGACAAGTGTTGAAGGTGGTAAGAAGACTGTGTAAAACAATGCAAGCTAATATACTATGCTCATCACGCACTCAATATGGCCCACTTCTAGCATGTTTACCAATTTCAAGGGTTTTTTTTCTGATTTCACAGGAAGATTGTACTTATCTGACTACTTCAAATTCATCCATTCACGACCCATGAAACAGATGAATAGTCTTCAGAAAGTTCATGGGACAAATGGAATGAAAAGGTAATGGGATTTTTCTACAAACATTTTGAAGCCCCCTGCTCTATTAGCCAGCAATCTCTTCAGCATCTCAGGGTGCTTGAGAAGTTGCTAGCTGAATTGTGGTAGCCACGGTCACCTGGCAGGTTCTCCAATAACCGTGTGAATCTGAAGAAAGGGCTCCATCCCAACAATTCTACAACCATGGTCCACCTGGGACATATCACTGTATAAAAGCTCAAATTACTTCCTCTACAACTGACCCCCCCCCCCACCTTTATGTCAGCATGCAAACACAATATCAATGAAAATTTCAGAGCAGCAAATAATTCAATCATGAGAGGGTTGACAAAATTGCATTGCTTTGAACATCAAAATATCATTCACTTTTTAGTGGGGGGAGGGGTCTTGCATGGAATTTCTATTGCATGGAGCTCAAATCCTTTCTGTTTGAGATTGTGGGTAACAGTGATTTCTGTAAAGGCACTGCTCTATCCCATGGGGATGGATGACCATGGATTTTAAAAATAGGATTTCCTTTCACTACTGGCTACCCTTACCTGCCCTTAATAACACAACATTCTTATCATTAGCAGACTACTAGTCCTAAGTTGTGATGTGTTAAAGATATGTGTGGTATGTGTGTACGTGTGTGTGTTCCTTCATAGAACTAATATAAATTTATCTAACATAAATTAAATGTACCCTTGCATATTATGAATGCGCCGCTTACTAAGGATTTCATTTTCTTTTGTGAGACTGGGAAAATGCAGAGTCCAAAGAGGTGGAGTGTGCATTTATTTTAGGGGCTCTCAGAAGGGAGAAGGCTCTTTCTGAGCCCACTCTTGCTGTGCAGACAGAAACCCCCCCACAGGGTCTCCCAGGTCGTGGTCAGTGTGGAAACAGCCTGCTGCATCCTTCTCCCACAGAGAAGCCTATAAAATGGAATCATTTATGGATATGTCATTCTTTGGACAAGCCTATAAGCCTTAGCGGCCACAGGGATTCCATATTGGTATCACAAAACAAAAGTGGCTTATTCTCAGAGTCAGGTAGTTTATCTAATCTAACCCTTTACATAGACAAAAACTCCAAAGGGGAGTTGACTAAGCCATGGAAATATGCTTTCAAATAGAAAGAAGAAAACAAAAAGGCATTTCAGGAAATTGACTGCCGCACTTCCTGAAATGACCAAGTGTAAATTTGCCTGCAAAATCAAAATGCCTACGCCAGCCCTCTGAGGTTTGATCAGGATGGCCCTCCGGGGAGGAAACATAGTCCTTTCAAATGGCAGGAAAATTAGAAGACAAATGAAGATGTTTGGGATGGAAATCCATTTCCAAATAACCCACTGGAATGCAAAGTGTGTCGGTGCGAGAACAAGTGACGTGAATTGATGTCACAGCCAGAATACACTGTGATCAGCCCCTGTCCAGCTGTCCGAACTAGCCACGTGCCCCTGGTGAACTCATACGCAAGGAAAGACTGGCCCAGAAGATGGATCTCGAAGCCATGAAGAATGGCTCGTTGCATTTGAGCTACTACATATCAGGCAGTTTGAGGAAACCACAGAGAGGGCCAGAGTGGAAATAGACCCGGAACGGTGGTGTGAGGGCCCTGGCCCTGGCCCAGACAGCATGCACCTATGTTGGAGAGGAGGTATTTGAAAGCCCAAAGGCCAGCCAGGCCCAGATTGAGGAGAAGCACAGAGACCTGCAAGGCAACATTCAGGGAGGAGTCTGGAAGGCTTCCCAGAAGAGACCCGCTCCAGCTGCATCTCAAAGGGGCAGTGAGACATGTGAATGCAGCGCTTGCTCGCTAGGGTTGGAGAGAAGAGTGTGGACCCAGCGAATGAAGCAGAATGGAGAGCAAAACACTTCCCAGGAACAGGGTGCAGTTGGGGTGAGGCAGGCAGAGCTGAGAAGTCACGTCCCAAAGACCCCCCACAGGGCCATCTTTATGATAGAGAGAGGTGGGCTTGGCTTTCTTCTGTGGAAGAGGAAGGTAGGCCAGTGGAGGGCTGAGTGAGACTGAAGACAGAGGCCCGGGGCAGCGAGCTGTGGCTGCCTGCTACAGTCTTGGGTTGTGGGACGACAGAGTCTGTCAATAAGGTGGCTCTGAGGGAGATAGCAGTGAATTTGGAAAGTTGGTTTTGGCAAAAACCCAGTGAGGAAAGGGGCAGCACCTGGTTAAAAGTCGCAGAAAGAACTAGAAGAGGAAGCCTTAGAGCGGTGGTTCTTCACCTTAATGCCGTGACCCTTTGGTACAGTTCCTCATGTTGTGGTGAGCCCCCCCCACCCCAGGCATAAAATAATTTGTGTGACTACTTCATCACTGCTATTTTGCCACTGTTATGAATCGGGTGATCCCAGTGAAAGGGTTGCTTAACTCCCAAAGGGGTCGTGACGCACAGGTTGAGAACCACAGTCTTTGACAGACAGTAGAATCAGCATCATCCCAGAGGGCCTGCAGCCACCCTTCCCCATGGTTCCATTCTCCTCTCCTGGGCCTGGCTCTCTTTCTCCACCTTGTTCCATTTCCGAATTGGGAAGTGGGGTGCAGGTGTGAGGAGTGGGGAGACAGAAAGCCACAGGAGAAAGAGAAAAGATAAGAGCTGAAACTCCCAACGGGACAGGAGGAGACGGATCCAGCTTTTTCTAACGCGGCTATGAAAATGGAAGGTGGAAAATAAGATTCCACGGGAATCTGAACACAGGCATGCGTGACTTCATGCCCATGACGCACTCCATAAAATAGGGTGTGATGTGATGTGGATGTTCAGCAAGCTCCGTCTGATATCCACATGCCGTTGTCTTCATAGTTCATGCTGCTGCCAGAGTTACTGACGGGAACTCTTGAAGAGGATGTCAGAAGCAGCAGCAGAGGGTGAGAATGAAGCAGATCCATAGGAAAAACGTGGGGAGGAAACAGTACAACCAGTTCCACCCTTTGTTCTGCCACCGGAACAGCCCAGGCCCTTTATACTGCCCCATCCTCAGGCTGCCCACAGGACACAGCTTTACCCCAAGGTTGTCCAAAGTGGATGATACTGGCCTCCTGGAGTGGGGTGCTGCGAATATCCAGGGGGGGCTGCAAAAGCAGATACCTTCCCTTTATCCTGGATTATGGACAAAAGTGTAAACATCTTTAATTGCCAGGGGGATTCTAAGCTGTTTTGTTTTTCTTTCTGAAAATGGGGTGGTAGGTGAAATAAATTTGGGAATCTGTGGAGTCTGTACGCACCTCTGTGTTGTCAGCCTCACTGACCTCTGTTCCCCCCATAGTCTATGGCTACACCTCTGAATTGGGGGTCTTCAAAGCTATGAGGGAAACAATTAACCAAAGGGAGAGTTCTGTTTCCTTTGGAAAAGTCACACAAAACAGAGAAGACCATGGGTCCAGAGATGTACATGAGACCTGACACTGTCTAGGAGTGGAGGAAACAGGCATGTCCATTCTCACCCATTGTCGTCTTTCCTAACCAAGCTGGACAATGGGAATGTGAGAGATGGAGTGTATAATGTCTTCTTTTCTCTATAGTCCGGGAGAGTCATGGCTCCTCATTGACTTCAGGGTAACATAGGGCCTGTAGTAGACGTGTAGACACTTGGAGCACCGCATACCTCACTTCAATAGTATTTTTACAGCTTTAGCTCCCTGCGCGGCTTATGTGTGCATCAGATAATTTTAGGAGATGCCTGTCTGCCCCCACTTGATTATATTTTCATATCCAATTTTATGCAGCATTTTGACCCCATTGTCTACAAGTGAATGGTAAAAGGAGAGTGTGCTTGATGTGGGTAGATGATGTCAAGCTGTGATAAGAAGTGTGGGAGGTGAAGTTGAAATGGGTGGTTAAAGATTAGCTCAATAGACTGATTATTTTGCCTTCCTAAGGAGTGCTGGTGATATAGTCCTTTTGCATTAGGCTGCAAACCGCAAGGTCAGCAGTTCAAGAACAACTCCCAGGGAGACAGATGGGCTTTCCACTTCTGTTAAAAGTTAAAGTCTTAGAAAGTCACAGGGGCAGGCAGTTCTACTCTGTGCTGCAGGGCAGAGTCGGGTCGCCATGAGCAGAAATCAACTTGATGACAGTGAGCATAAACTTGCCTAGAGGAAGCCCAAGTGACTCGATGTGCGGGCACTAATTGACACTGGACAGATGGACACTTCAAGCCCACCAGCAGCATCCTGGGAGAAAGGTGTGGCTATCTGCTTCCATTAAAATTTCCTAAAGCCTACAAAAGCCACATGGGCAGGTCTGCTCTGTGACTCACATTGGCTATGAAATGAATCAACTCAATGACACCTATCACTCCTAAAAGTCAATTATATCTGTCCTTTGTTAGTTTCTTTTTGTAGTTAGTAGAAAACAACAGTGTTCTTTTTATTGATTTTTAAAGTTGTTTTTTTTTTAAATTCTAGATGCCATCAAACAAAGGCACTGTTGGACTGGATACTTTATTAGAGAAGTAACTGCTCGCTCTTGATTCCTTTAAGTTTGACACGATAAGTTCCCAGGTTTCATCCTAACCCAAAGTTCAATGCAGACTGAAGACCCATCAAGTATTGGATGTAAACTCTCAGCATTGCTTTCCTGAAGTCATCAGAACTGTTAGCTCCTTCCCACAAAATACAGACTCACTGTCATCCAGTTTATGCTGATGGTTATTTTCTATTGACTGTTCTTGTACAAAATCACAACTCAAATGCCCCCTTTCCAAGAAAGTCTTTCTTGATCTCTGCGGCTGAGTCAGAGACTCATAGATACTCTGCACACTGCCCTGCTCCAGTGGGTTTCTGAGGCTGTCATTCGAAAGGAGCAGAGAGCCCCATCTTCCTCCCTTCGAGTGGCTGCTGGTTTCAAACTGCTGACTGCCATGCCACCGTTATTTCCCCACATCATTGAAATAATCTATTTCATTGCATTTTGGGTTAAAGATTACATTAAACATACTAACAATTTTGCATGCACTATCCAGTGGCATCAATTCATTTTCTGCATGGCATCAACATTCTCACTCTTTCTGCTTGGGTAATCTCATTTCAATTATTCTTGTTTCCCCTCTTCCCTTGACCTTCTTGCTTTTACTTTAGGGCAAAGGTTGACTGTTTGGTTTCAAATAGAGAACTTGGTTTGGGTTTTTTTTTTTCATCAAAGAAATAGAATATTTATGGGTAATAATGTGTATTTGAAGAGCCATGCTGTTACTTAAATGAAAGGCCACCTGAGGGAGGAGTAGTCCCATTCCAAGTTTAAAGGGTGTTTCAGGACTACACCCTCGAGGATCCCCCAAAGTGTCTTGAACGTTTTACTGAAAATCTCATTTTTCATTATTTCTAGTTACCGAGCCATTTCAAACAGTCATTTCAATGATTTATGCCAAACTATCATTTCCTTTTCCCATTACAGCGTGATTATTAAATCAAAGCACACCCATGTTCCATTGATAAAGATATGTCCGAAGAGCTACTCCAACATGATGGAGTTCTTTGGTGTCCCTTCAAGGGAAAGTGCACTGTGATTTGGTTCACAGTAATCCTATAGGACACGCTGGAACTACCCCTGTGGGTTTTTTCAGACTGTAACTCTTTTTTTTTTTTTTTTGAGACTGTATCTCTTTATGGGAACAGAAAGCCTCATCTTTCTCCCTTGGAGTAACTGGTGGTTTGGAACTGCTGACCTAGTGACTATGAGCTCACCTCAGAACCCACTACACCAACAGCATTCCCAGAGCACCACAGACTCCCATAGAGTAATGTGCCATTTCAGAGAGTTTCATATTTTTAAGGCACTATTATGCATGCATTAGGATAGCTGTGTTGGAAGCAACTGGATCAGACCTAGCAATGACAATGTATCAGAATCAGTCATTAAAGTGGATGAACGAAAGAAGCGAGATTTCTCACCACTAGCAAGGGAGATTTCTGAAAAGCAAAAGGTGGCCACTAGAATGATCCATGTGGTAGTGATGAGAATAGCATCAGACAAATGCAATTGAGAGCTTTTCTACAACATGTCTGGCCAGGGCTCTCAAAACTGTCAAGGCCATAAAAACCAGGGAAGTCTCAGAAGCTTTTCGAGGCAAGAGTAGCCTAAGGGGAGCATGATGACTCAAAGTAATGCCGTATCCTACACAGGACAGTGCAATCACAAAAGGGCATTCACAACCTAAAAAATGTAGGAGATATGTGTTAAGTATGGACTTTGGCTAATAATAATGGGTCAACATGTGTTCATTAAAGGCAATAAAGGCCATATTAAAAGCATATTGATGCAAGATTTAAGTATGAGGGGAAAGTGGATGTAAAGTATGTGGAGCCTACTATAAATTAAATTATCTCTGATTTCTCTGTATACATGTAACATTTCAAATGCAAAGTTTAATTAAAATAAATCCTAAAGTTTAGAAATTTAATTTATACTGGTAGAATTAAAGAGGAAGATCTAATTTTACTATTATAATTGAATATTTGGTTCTCTAAAACCAAAGGCATTGCATTTTACATATATTAACCTTTATGCCCGTTTGATAAGATTACACATCATCAAATCAAGCCAAGTTAGAACCAAGGGAGGGAGTCATGAAATATCTGACTCATTTGAGCACAGATTGACACTTAGGTAGGGAAAAATTCACACAAGGTATACATTCATCTAAAGATGCATTTGCCACAAGCCCCCAAAGAGGAACCAGAAATGGTTTGCAATTTTAACATGCAGTCATTTAGAAGGGAAGATTGGGAAGTCATAGAAAATTTGGAGCAAAGGAGAATTAAAAAGAGAGAGATGAATTTCAGCACGTTGACAAGATTTTAATATCTATGGAGGATTATCCTTTTTTTCCTGGAAAATAATCCTTCCAGCTTTCCTTTATTGCCTTGATCCAAGCAGGCTGCCTGTTCTTTTTACACAGCTCTATCTCTGAATATGGGAGCCCCAGCAGCAAGATGGCTTAGTACCTCGCTGCTGACCTAATGGTTAGTGGTTCGAATTCACCTCTCTGAGGAAGCAAAACGTGGCATGGTGCTGATGCAAGGAGTGCAGCCTAGAAATCACTGTGGGGCAGCTCTGCCACAGCACCTATGGTTGCTGGGAATTGAAACCGACTCTAGAGCGCCAAACAAACAATACCAGTAACGATTAGCACATCCAGTGACCGTCGGAGTATGACTGTGCCTGACTGCAGGTGCCCCCACTCGTTAGTTACACTTCAGGTCCACAGCCCCAAAGAACCAATCTCATCCAAGTGCTAGCTCCAGTCCTTCAAAGCCTGCCCCACCGTTTCCTCTGTAATCAGTGCAGTCCTTCAACCACTTCACTTGTGACAAGGCGTGAGTTTGCTTGCACTCCTGTCAGCCCCATCTGCTTCTAGTGTGTCTGCAGCGCAGAGTGAACACAACACTCCGGCCTGATTCTTGACGGTGCAGCCACAAATGTGCCTGTGACCTGTGAATGTGGGGTCGCTCTAGCTCTAGTCACGTAGTCCAGGGCATTACATGAGACCTCTACAGTAGTTTCTACATTTTACCCGCCTACGTGGCAGATACAAATACTGCATTACATGTGATCTCCATGAATGAGGGCAGCATACTATTATTTAGTATTGTCCTTGGCTGCCTGGAGACACTCACGTGACTCTATAAGCTGACAGGCCATCTGACAGCACTTTCTCCACCCTCCCCTTATTCTAACAACAAAAACAACAGCAACACACACACACACACACACACACACACGTCTTCTTTCTTTGTTCTAACTGCTGGAGAAAAAACAGACCAAACACCATGGTGGGGATATAGGGCTCTTCAATCTCTGCATGTAATCGCTTGATATTTTCGGGAAATCTCAAATCACGTGTGTATCCGGGAGATTTATTACTCCCAGGCCAGCAAGGATGTCAGACAAAATTAACCCATTAATCACTCAAAAGCATTTTATAATTAAACTGCCTCGGGACATGCATATATATGTTTTCTGATCCTTAGAGAAACCAGGCAAATGATCAAATTCTCCTCTGTAGAATATGAAATTTGTGTGATAACAAAACAGCTGGATGACGAGAAGACAGACTTCCTTGAAGTGCGCATAACGACTCATTATTGATCCATGAATCGACTTCTCCACTTTCTACTGGCATAGATTTAGGCAATTTAGGGATATCTAATACTGATCCAAGTGCCCGCCCATGCTCCCACCCCCCCAAAAAAAAAAAACCCAAACACTAAGTCTTGGGAGTGAGAAGCAAGCAAAGCGAATGACACAAAAGAACAAAAACAGAAGCGAGTAAGCCGCATGCCGTGTCACTCAGCTGACAGGAGGAGCTTACTGCAGCTCTTCGCTGGAGCGGCACTGAATGTCAATCTCAGGACATTTATTTTTAGTGGACTCCGGTTTAACTACTCTAAAAGCTTCTCCAGGAGGCTTCCAGAAAGCCAGGGGGGTGTGGGGAAGATGGTACGAACGGATCAGAGGGGTTCGCGGGTAAAGTTTTCGAAGACCACCCCTCCCACCCCCACAGAACTTATCCAACAGAGAGGGGGAAAGTATATATCAGGGAGCTGTGCTGAGAGAGAGAGAGAGAGAGAGAGAGGAGAGAGGGTGACATGTGAAGGAATAACCAAAGGGGGGCGGTTGAAGGCTCATGAAAATAATCGGTGTTGCCATTTGTTTTACAGTCAAATTCGCAAAAGCCATATCGAAGACACTAGCACTCATTTCAGCTCATCAGACGTACAGTAATAGATACATGACAGGAAATTTGAGATAGGCTTTATATTTTTTAAGAAAAGGAGGCAATCAAATCGCCCCTGCCCCCCAAGCTAGCCAAAAGGGATGCTCAGTGGGCAGGTCTTTGAAGCCCAGCACATCTTGAACTGAAAGGCTGGGGGTGGGGGTGGGGGGTCCTGGATTTAAGAACAATAGATGTGAGACTGATGGGCTGGTGGCTTCCTGACTGCTGTACTCAGCACTTTTACAGCACTTAGCAGTGATGAATAGGCGTGAAGAACCAAGTATTGAAATGCCATTTCCTTGGAAATGAAGCCGTTTTCCCCGTCTTTTGCCTGTCTTGTTTGAAGCGCTGACGAAACCAGCGATACCACAGGGAAGGATGGAAAAACTCACATGACCCAAAGGAGACGCTTGTGACTGAAGGAAAATAGATTCTGAGGAAGCTGGGGAAAATGGCTGTAATCATCAAAATGCTTTTGATGCAGGATTGTTTTCAAAGCCATGGGTTTTCTCCAGGTACAGTGGTTTGACACGGATCGGGCTCTTCTGCCAGTCAAACGGCTTTTTCTCACAGCCTGGCCAAACGCTAGTCTATGCTAGTACTAAAATCAAACTGTCAGCATCAATGTGGAATGTCCCAAAGAGAAAACAACAGGAAAAGTGGAAATGCAGAGGACTTATTTCCTGTACACTAGACCAGCATCTAGGCCTCCAAGAGGTTAGCAGTTCGAAACCTCCATGACTCTGTGAGGGAAAGACCAGGCTTTCGACTCTTGTAAAGAGCCGCAGTCTCAGAAAGCCTCAGGGGCAGTTCTACCTTGTCCTAGAGCAGGTTCTCAACCTTCCTCATGCTGCAGCCCTTTCAGACAGTTCCATGTTGTGGTGACTCCCACAACCATGAAATTAATTTCGTTGCTACCTTTTGGGTTTTTTTTTTTTTTTTTGCATCACTGCCCTGGTGGTGGGAATAGGAGGCCCAGCCTTGCTCCTGGAGAGCTGCTGCTGAATTTGAACCTCTAACCCAGTGGGCCGCAGTCCTGCACATAACCACTATGCCACCGGAGCTCAGCCTTCGTTGCTACTTAATAACCTTAAGTTTGCTACTAATATGAATCACAGTGTAAATACCTGATGTGCAGGATGTATTTTCATTGTTACAAATTGAACATTATGAAAACATAATGACTAATCACAAAGACAAAATGTAAATATGTAATTATATATTGCACATGGCGGACCTGCCTGGAGACAATAGAGGAGTGCTGTCTCAGTTCCTAAGACCATTGGAAACATGTGTTCTCCAATAGACTTTGGCGATCCCCGTGTAAGGGTCATTCGACCCCCAAAGGGGTCGCGATCCACAGATTGAGGACCACTCTCCTAGAGGGTGGCCACCAGTCAGTACTCACTCGATGTTAGTAGGTTTAGAGTTTTTTGGAGATTCTTTTATACTTGTAAGTCTTTCTCCCTCCCCCATGCGCCCCCCCACCCCGTTTTTTTGCTGTTTGCTTTTTAATATTAAAAGAATTGTTTCGGGGGGGGGGGAATGCAAATTGCAATCCTATCATACATTCCTGGGGATAACAAATGCTTTGACATGCAAGAAAGATCAGAAGTGCATACAGCCACACACGCTCCAGAGGGTTTATCAACGTCCACCTGCATCCTCTTTTCGGATCACTTTCGTTCTCCACGAACACTTTCACGGCTCACATCTTCATCGTTGATTGAAGTGGTAAAACCTTGGGAAGCTAACATGACCAGCCTTTTTTCCTTTGACAAATGGCAGATCCCAGTGGCCACCGCCAGGCCTGCTTGGAAGTTGCACTTGCACTCCAGCCCTGCACAACAGACCTCCTCGGGCAGCTCCAGTGCACTCTCCTCTGAGATATCAACCCGCAGAGCCATTCTGGATGGCATCATCCCTTACAACGGTTGTCATTACAAACAGAACCTGGAGCTAAAATCATCAATGTGGGTTCTGGCGGCACAGTGGTTACTAATTAAGAGCTCTGGCCCTCACTGAAAAGTGGGCTGTGCAAACCCACCTCAGCACTCGACAGGAGGAACAACCTTATGACCTGCTTGAGCAAACACTGCAGCCTGAAAACCCCTGGGTCACTTCTCTGTCAGGGGCATGGATGGTTACAAGTCATCATCAATTGGAGGATGCTTGACAGCAAGAAGAAAGCTTCCACGAAGATTCAAAGTGCATGAGAACCCCATGTTTGATCATGCGAAGAGAACAAGCATTCAGAAAGCTAGCACTCTCTCCTAAGAAGCATGTAGTTTATTCAGATTCCCCATGTACCAACGCCTCAATACTTTCACGCATATTGAACCTGAGTTTCATGTCATCTGGCTCATGCATTCCCTGTCTTTGATTAGCTAATGATTGCACATACAATTTTCAAAGAACTTTCAAATCTACTGCAATCTTCAGAGCAATGTGGGAGTTAGCATGGAGAGGACAAAAGGAATGAAAATGCTTCAAATGTCCTAAGGATATCAGTGTGGTGCATGATTTAACATTCAAGCCATAGGCTGTGTCACTCCCATGCAAGGCTCTCCTTTTACTGGTGGGTCTGGGGAAGCAGGCAGGGGGATGCTTCTGTTTGGATATGATTCAGCTATGAGTGATTGTTAGCAGGGTTCATTGAGATTGCCAACCTGATAGGTTACAAAAATCAGTCATCTCAGAAGCAGGAAGTGGATCTCACTATCAGCAAGGCAGAATAACTAGGAATGGAGCATGCCCTTAGGACCCCATGATCCCTTAGCATGGAATCTGTTTGATACAGGATACAGCTTTGGAATCAGAGGCATGGCAGAGGAGCAGCGTCCGCAGAACCAAGAGCCACATCGTAAGGCAGGGCAGGAAATTTCCCAGCCCACAGAGTAAGTAAAGCTTCAGTGCTTGGGGACTGGAGGCTGACTTGTGGAGGAGCTTGTCTCTGTACACTTAATTAGTGGAGCTGAGCTTGTTGTCTGATGGATCTGAAGCTGAGTGCCTTTGGGTTGAGGCTTATGGCAGCAGAGTGGCATTCCTCTTGGGTATTTATCGGCAGCCCTTAGAACTTTGTTAACACTGCCCAAGCTGGGCAGAATTCAGGCCAAAGAACAGAGGGTCATAACTCTAAATTCCCTAAGAAACCTCACAACCATGAGCATCTTCTGTGAGTTGGATGTGATCATGGCAGCAAATTATCAAATCGAGCTGAGAAGCAGAGGCTGCATTTGGGAGGGTGGGTTGGAAGGTGAAGACATGTCTGACCTCAGCCTCCTAGACAACATCTTTTGGCAGCTGATGCTGATGATGGTGATTTCCATCCCCACCCCACCTCAACTCCTCAGTGCGTCAAAGGAGGTCTGATGTCACTCCATGTCAAGATGATTCTCACATCTCTCAGGTCTCAAATGAAGCATCTGTAGAACAAATATCCTTTGTATCTTAGAATCGGGAGTAGCCATGCTTCCCTGAAGTCAGTGAGTTATAAACACCTAATGACCACTTTTCACTCTTAACTTCCTGGTCTAGACTGATACCTAGGAAGCTTAGCCTGAACTTTGCATTCCATCTGACATGCCTTGGACTTTACAGTCTGTTTGACTTTTTGAAGCTGGAGGGCTTTTCACAACTCTGAGGCAAAATTGACTTGAAATTTCTATTTCCACGAGCATTAGACAGCTAATATTTTGCCAGACTTCTGATCCTTTCACAGAGTCAGGCCTTAATGACTTTTCTTGATGGAGCAACCCAATGACTTTTTTTTTTTTTTTTTTGGTATCCTATCGACACAGTCAAATTGGACTTTTAGAGCCCTCCATGACTGGATCTCTGGTAGTATAGAGGCTACACTTTGGGGCTGTGATTCCCATGGTCAGCAGTTCAAAATCGCTAGCAGGTCCATGGCTTCCTATTGCCTCAGAAACCCTCAAGAGGGTAAGGATGAGTCAGTGATGACTTGAGGGCAGTCAGATAAGGCCACTGAGTAGAAATCCACTTAATGGTAGCAAGCTTGAGCCTGGAGGAGCCCACCAGCTGTTTTCTAGGTAACCAAAGACCTGGTGATGTGCTTCCTTCAAGATTACAGTCTCTGAGACTCAATGGGGCTGTTCTATCCTGCTGGCACATAGGGTCACATAGGGTCACAACCAACTGGCAGGCCTTAGGATAGGAAGTAACTAGGATAGGAAGTTACTGGTGGAAGACCCAAAGTTAGCGGTTTGAACTCATCAGTCACACCCCTGGAATAGTTGTGGTCCTCTACTTCCATAATGATGACAGTCAAGGAGAGAGAGAGAAAAAACAGGATGACAGTCTAGGAAACGATAGGATGGTTCTACTCTGCCTATAGGATAACTATGAGTCAGAATCTACTTAATGACATGAACAGCAAAAAAGGGCTAGTGTCTACCACGTGTGCTCCCCTCCCCCCACTGTTGCTTTGGGCAAAAACTGAGCTGTCTGGTTTACAGTCTTGGAAACCCCATCTATTGAGAAACTGTGAGTTTGATTTGACCTTCCCCACTTCACTCTTCATCATGCCCACTGTCCCAAGCGACACGATTGCTGTTGCTCGGTACTTCTGCTCATTGCAGTTCTCTGTGCAACAGAACAAAACACTCTGGTCTTGTGCTAGCCTCATAGCTGGTGCTATACTTCAGCCCATTTTCGCAGTCACCGTGGAAATCCATCTGGCTGCGGTTCTGCCCTTTTCACACGGTCCCGCTATTGTACCAAGCATGATGTCCTTCTCCAGTGACTGGTCTCTCCTGGACATATGTCCCGAATAACAAGATCACTGTATGAAATAATTCTACATCTCCCACTGAATAATTTCAACGTGCAAAGAGATTTCAAGTTAGCAATTTGCAACCTTGCTAAAGAGACATGGTTGCTATTTTAAGTGAAATATAAAAATGATGGCACATTCTACTCAGTATGAAGAGTTTGGCTGAAAAATTATTCTTTCGTCCTAAATCTCAATATTTTTGTTATTTCAAATATCAACATTTTTTGTGAAATATCACTTCACTCTCATTTTGAAAACAATGAAAATCAAATCAAGATCAACTTGAGAAGCTGAAGAAGAGTGAAAATGGAAAATTCTACAAAGATATTGATTACTGCACCATTGACAAATTCTAGCTGCTAGAATCTGGCAGATCTCATTGATGGTACAGCATCTGGTTTAACGCTGGTGACAATATAATGAGATAGGATTACTAGACATAATATGAAAAAAAAACCATCTAACCCAAACTTATAACCATAGAGACCCTATAGGTCAGAATAGAACTAACAAAGAAAGTGCTGTCTTCTTCTAACATATAGGTAAGGAAAAAGAGGTGAAGGTAAATTAACATAGTCGTCCAAGATCATAGACCATGTATAAATGGAAGAACAGAGTACAACCACGTTGTGTGTGTGTGTGTGTGTGTGTGTGTGTGTGTGTGATCTTAAGGGTATAGGAGTGCTTGCCATCTTTGATGCTGTCTAATCTGTGATAAAGGCCAGAGTATCTAAGACAGGGATGGTGATGGTTAGCATTGATATCTGTCAGTTAAAAAAAAATTTGTGCAGCAGAAAAAAACACTACATGGTCCAGTCTTTCCCATGTTAATAGGAGTTTATGTAAGTGAACTGAGAGTACTGAAAGTTTCATGGAAGTGATGATGTGATGGGGGTAGTGGAGCCTGAAGGAAGGGTCGTGTTTGGATAGGCAGAGCAAGGGGCAGAAGCATCCCTTCTATGGAAATCATAGGATCTGTATAGAAACCATGAGAAGACAGACTTAATGAAAAGTGATCTACATGGGGAATTGTGGGAATTATGGGATCATAGATAGAATGAGTTATAGTCAAGATGAGGCAGGGCCATGTTGTTTTGTATGCAATAAAAGGTCAAAACATTGTCTTGGTAAGGATAGCGATATTGCACAGAATATGATTTTTAGAACTTAGCTTGCAGTATTCAGACAAGATGGCCGACAAGGCAGTCACACTACAGACCCTCTACTGCAAACACAGGAAGACCAAAAAACACAGATAGGGCTAGGTAAACGGGGAACGCTGAGCTTCGGAATAGAGGGTGGGGAAGTGGATTGAATGCCCATGAAGGAAAGTTGAACAAAAGCAGCCAGAGAGAAAACAGACAGGTGAATTGTTGACAGGCCTGACTCCATGCAGCCACGATCAGCTCTGCCTCCTCAGGACCAACAAAAGCTCCCATACAGGTGACTTGTGACCACAGAAGTGGGATCTTGCCTCATTTCCCACGCATTTCTGGCCATCCAAGATGTGGCTGGTTACACCCCCTTGCACAGTTCTTGCTCTGAGTCAGAGCCTTGGCCTTGTCAATTGGGCTCCTAGTGCACCTGGCCCTTCTGCTCAAGGTGTGTGAGCGTCACCGCAGCCAAAGAGTCAAAGGTGCACTGCCAGAGAAGCAGCCTGTCACCAGCTGCCTCTGTGGACAAGAACTCCCTGCAGAACCTTCTTCCTGGCCCCTAGGTGCCCTCTGGGCCTGAAAAGGTCTTTTGCTGCAAACAAGCACGTGACCCTAGCCACCCTCTGAGTCTGCATGAAAGAAAAGATTTCCAGACCAGGTCTCCGAACCCAGATAAGAGGGACTTGATTTTGAATCCCTCGCCCTTCTGTACTCCCCTTTTCCTAGAAGTCTCTTGGGTGCACCAACCCACCCTGGGTACTGTGCCCTTCACAGTGTTCTCCTCACTGGGTCCTACCTCTGTCTCACCTCCCCCGCCTCTCCCCAAAGCCTTGCTTTCTTTCACTCTTATTTTAATCCTTTCTTTTCTGTTTTCCTTTAAAATGTTTCTTCCGCTTCTCTTCTTTCCTCTTCAATTTTTCATTCTCCCTTTTCTTTCCCCTTGAGTTTTTTTTTTTAATTTATAATTCCTTTCCCTCATTTTCCTCTTCTTTCCTCCATCCCTAGTTTTGCTTATTGGGGCTTTTCTTTTCTCCCTAAGCTTGGCTTCCCTTTCTTTTTAGTGATTAAGTCATTTGTTCTTGGTCGCCTGCTTTCTCCATCTTCTTTCTTTCTTTCTTTCTTTCTTTCTTTCTTTCTTTTCTTTCTTTCTTTCCTGTCACTCTTTGTGAGAAAGTGTAGCCATGATCAGAGATCCAGCAACATACAGACTTCCTGCAGCCACAACTGCTCAATGAGGGCCCTTGCCCACTCCTATACCCCTTAGCATCAAGACCTAGCAGAAAACACCAGCCAGAGCTTCTCTCAACTGTGCTCTAAGAACAGCAAACAGAGAACAAACTGCACACACATTCTCATTCTCTATCACACCCGCCAGAAGAAAGGTGGTGAGTACTTACGGGGTCACCAACACAT